>OW028580.1:26062895-26080395 GCA_932294295.1 Alitta virens | reverse complement strand
ATATGTGCAGGCGGTTTTACAGCCTTCCTACCTTTCTTAATTTTTTTATACTGACAAATTATGTGTTCACACACTATTACTAACCTAGACAAGCTGTTATTTGTACGCAATCATCATTTTCATGCAATGAATCTGAAATTTCAACTTCTGCGTATTAAAAATTATTAATGCTATCACTGAATGACTTAGCCATTGCCAACCAAAACATAATTACTCATTTTCAATGATGTAAAATGGTGATAGTCGGCACTGATCCGTTTATACTGTCCAGGAAATATTTATTCAACCCGTTGCAAAATACCACGAAAAATTACTAGACTGCTGCCAGGCTAGTTCAGTTCCCAGTTCATTCACTAATCAATGCCTTGTAGCTGGGTAAGATAATACTTTAACAGTCATTTGTGGTTTTTCTCAGCTTCACTACTATAAATTTTTTTTCAAGGATCTTAACTAAATAGTGTAATTGTCTACTTTTAAGTCGTTTAAATATGTAATTGTATTACTATGATGAAACATATACGAAACTGACTCACAATGAACAGATTTTACTCAGTAAAGTATCAAAATGGAATACTTATAAATACATACAGTATATGGGTCAAAAATTAACATACATTTGTAATGTAGATCTTAATGACAAATATGCAAAAATTAACATACATTTGTAATGTAGATTGTAATGACAAATATGAAAATAAATCACACGCATTTCATGAATAATTTAGCGGCTCTTAAATACAGTCCTATCCATACAGACTGTTCGACTACAACCTTGGTCAAAAGTTTTCGGACACTTAGATGGTGCCTGGATGCTTTTCTAATCAGGCATCATAATTATTATGGTTTATAATCCATGGCTGCATGTGAATATGGCCTAGGAGATTGCAATAGCCTGCACTTCTGTCAGTTTGTCCCTCCCTTTTGTCTCTCTGTCAGTCTATTAACTGCACTTATGAACACGATAACTTCGGGTCTATTGATGCTAGGCTCATGGAACTACAGGAGATATAACTTAGAGATAGACCTGGAATAAGTTAAAACATGGGTTGATTTGACCTTAAATTTTTTTTTAGGTCACAGCAGTCAGTCTCATTGGCTTGACTGTTGTGCAAATGTCTTTCAGGACAGTAAATATGGTCCCTTAAGGAAATCATTTAAGAAAAATGCGAAAAAAAACCACAACAAAAATCAGACCAAATTAAAGTATTTTAAAGTGTCTGAGAACTTTTGACAACAGCTGTATAGCTATCCAGGGCATAAACCAACTACCGGCAGCTACAGCAAGCTGAACTGAGCTACACTTCAAAAATACCAGTTATGGAATGACCTGTGGAGTAGAAAAAATTTAAGAGATTAATCAAGAAGGAGTTTTTTAGTTTCAGCTTCCAGTTGACGGCTATAATAGTGCCTAGCATAATAGTGGTTACACAGTGAGTTGGGCAAGCACTGAAAATGTACTGAAAGTGCTCATGTGACGTAGATCATTGCTTTGTAGTGTGAAACAGATGTTCTTTAAAGCTATTCAATTTGCTCAACCAGTCGAGAATTTTGACCAACAGAGGGATTACCTGTTGATTACTATGTGTTATAAACAGCCAAGGTTGGCTGGTGATATTCAATGACTTTTCACTGCTAAAACCTACTAACAATAACAACCAATGTGATGAGGCAGAAACACTTTGAAAGGCTGAAAAATATTGAATTGTTTGCCGGTGCAACCACTTTTCTGCCGGGCACTATAACAGATAGTTCGGTATAGTGGCAGGTAGCAGCGGGTTCAAGTAGTGGTCTAACTCTGTCTAGCTCTGTCTAGCTTCATGATCAATAACAAAAATGAATATTTTAATACCATCGTAGAAGTCTGGCTCCATGCACAAATATAGGGTATACACAAACTATATGGAATGATTCTCATTTTAGTGTATGAGATTCTCTAACCATTTTAGATGTCAACAACACCTGTATTTTCTAATTGTATTCATCTACATTTTGTCGGAGCAATTTCAAAATTGTTGCATGGCAACCTCGTGGATGGGGTCTTAGGTACCGCCAATAATTAAGGTCTGTCTTAAGACAAAACCCAACAATTTCGTAGCCGCAGTAATAATCAAATCATTATATACCTGTACAATATTACCTGTATTATCTAAATTTACTCACCTGTACAATTTCCTATTCTATTTCTGTGCCAGATAATGCAAGGTCAGAGATGCTTTGCACAACCTGATATGTTATGATTCAAGCCATAAATTATCTGTCCAAAAGCCACACCCAGTAACAATAAAATATCTCGTAAATGAAGCATGATCGATGAGATTGAATAGAATCTAGGAAATATCTGAATGTCATGTGAATGTCTGAATAATTATTTGCTGAATTGTAGATTGTTTATTAACATGGAAATAAATTTGCTTAGAATTGCAAGAATAAAATGGATCTTAGAAATGTAAAATAGGGACTGAACGAAATATCATCCAAATAAAAATTTCATTGGTGCATGCTCTTAAAACTTTATAGTCAATATAGATTTAAAATTAAGTTATAATAAAGTAACTGTTGGAGGAGACTAGACTATAATATCCAAATAACTAGTACGCCATTTATTCTTGTAATAAGAGATATTAACCAGGCCTATTCATTGTGGTTAGCAATTAGCCAAACCCTCAAATTGCTAACTCATAATGACAAGCCAATTCTCTGTAACAATTACTGTCTGTACCATGGACCATGCGAACACAATGAGTGCATATTGCACATATTGCACATATTGCACTAGGGGGCTTTCGGTCATTTGTGATGTCACAAATGAACACAATGATCCGTGACGCAATTCTGATTGTTTAAATTTGTTGCCATGACGGCAGATGGCAGATAGACAAATCTCCGTGTTGATGTTAATCCTATGGGGCTATTCTGAACAACAGTAAAGAATGCACTAATATCTGCGATGATAGGATAGATCGATCTGATTTCAGGTAAGGAGCAAAATAAGCCATCATTTGTCTCCCTTGTCTTTACATTTGCTAAGTTTTCAAAGCAAACGACCTTTCGCATGTGGGACATGCCAGAGGGAAATTTGAAGTTTCTAACTAATCTTTCCTGGGATATATTTTCAGCATCAATATGGTCATTTTTAATGGTCACGTGTATGTAGAAACAATGGAAGTTACATTGGAAAATGGAAAAAAATTGAAAAATTAAATGCTTGTAAGCATTTCCATCCATGTTTTGTATGAAAAACATACGGATATATCATTTTGAATCTAGGGCTGGCCAGTTCTCGTATGACCTTGGGCCCGGAAGTACTAATACAATACATGACGTCACTAGAGCCCAATTATTATTGACGCCATCTAGCATTGCGCATTGGTGACGTCATGCAATGTGCAATGTCCTTCCCGGTAAAAGGTCTCACGAGAACTGGCCAGTTTTTACTAAGCAGCAAAGTACCTTAACTATTAAATAATCGAAGGCTACACGTTGCGAACACCTTAGTTCAAGGACGGTTTGTAACAGCAATATGTTGTCTTAAGCCAACGTTTCATGGTGGCTGCAAGCTTTTAGTTTTGTTAATAATTTATTATGTAACATTACCCCCGTTGTCTTAATGCAATATTGCGGGGTCAGTAGATGTCTTGTACCATGTAGAGTGGCTATTTATTACCGTTTATGGGTATTTATGGAAATATATTGACGTTGTAGTGAAAGTTCATTTCTCTATGGGGAAAAGTAATGGGGGAAACTGCTGACCCCTTGGGTACAAAATGGTACAAAGCTACACTGAGGGAATTTAAGAGATGTTTTTGTCTGATATGAAGTTCATGATCTTAAACACATGGCATTGAGCAAGAAACTCGATCAATCGACCTTGTATGTTGTAGAGCTCTCCGTGTGCAGGTACAGTGAAACTCCGTCCTAAGGCCACCTCAATATTGAGACCATTTCGGAAAAGAAGCCACTAAACTCTCTCCCAGTTGTATTATGATAAATTCTTGTCATTGTACAGTAAAACCTCACAATTAAGACCATCCTATGAGTCATAGTGGTCCTAATGTTATCAGGTCTTAATGATAACATAATATAACATAACACAAGCCTTATTGTGCTGTGTCGAGACCAGGCAAGCTACCGTGCAGCGCTCTCTGTGTAATAATGAGGTGGCCCTAACAGCGAGTCATATTTTTGTAGGAAGCATGCAATAGAGTCGTTTCACTGAGCAGCCCTGACTTCAGCAAGACATAAGTTTTTCCTCTCTTCTTAGAACTCATTTTGCTTTTCAGACATAGAAAACCATAACCCACAGTTTCAATAACTAATAACTTTCTCAGGCAAATAACGAAAATCAATTGAATGATAAGATGTCAAATCTACATTAAAATGCACTAAAAATACTGCTGCTTGGATGCACTTTGCTTCAGCCAATCACAGTCAAGGGCGGGAACATTTTCAGCCAATAGAATTGCAGTATTCTGTCATAGCCACCTGGTGGAAATATAGAGAACCTTCCGTGAAAATCCACTATTAACACAGTGTCCTGACAAATGACCATTATGCCTTATGGTCAAGTTGATGGCTGTTTATGATTTTAATAAAATCACCTTTTGCTATACCATATAGAAATTTCCAAAGGGCAGGCAATAGCAGTAGATTCATGAAAATGGCTTGATAAAATAACACAATAACAGTTTCAATTCAATATTTCAACATTTTCACATATGCAATATCATAGTTGTCACACTGGATGTTAATTGGATAAAGCCCATTCCCTTTAATGATAAAACACATCCAAATGAGTTTCGCTATTACAAGTGCTATACAAAAGTACGCAATGACTGCATCTTCTACACATTGGTGCTGAATGTCCCCAATAGAGATGAGCATACTCTGATTTATTTAAATCAGCACATATATATGTAGTTATTTAAGAAATCCAAAGATGCTCACATTTCAATAGATTCGGCTAATACCCATGATCATCTTGCCCATACAGCTGGTTAAAACCAAATTTAAAAATCACACTGAGCTGATTTCATTAACACTTTTTACCGTGGAGCCACAAGAATTACATGGTTTTACCCTATTTGATTGATCCTGACGTGAGGTGCAAATTTCAGCAGACCATTAGCTGACTCAATTCCATTTTTTTCTTTTTAATCTCATCTGAAATAATGTATACTCTATAAACATAAACTTATTCTGTGAATAAAAGAAACCACCTGAATAACCCTAGGCACACTGGCAAACATTCACCTAACGAGTAACACTGTCAAAGAGTGAATATCACTCAATTCTTCTTCACTTTTTGCAAAATGAGAATCAGCACCTATGTGAAATGCTTAAAAGGATATCAGGTTTGAACAATCTCAAGCTAGTGTTGTGGTAACGACCATTTCAGGGCATTACCCATGCAAAACATTCAAACTCTTGGTTGAAAATGTGATCAAATTAAACTCTTCAGAAGACACTTCAATCTACAATATTTTTCACTGGAAACACCAAAGGAAATCACAGCGATTTTATTAAATCGCAACAATATTTTAGAAATGGTGGTCAAAATTTACTCTTTAGAAGACACTTCATTCTACAATATTTTTCACAACATTCCAAGGAAATCACAGCGATTTTAATAAATCGCCACAATCTTTTTGAAATAGTGATCAAATTTCACTCTCCAGAAGACACTTCAATCTAAAGGAATTTTTAGTCAAAACTCTGATAGAAATCTCAGCGATTTAATTAAATCGCAACAATCTTTTTGAAATGGTGATCAAAATTAACTCTCCATAAAACTCTTCATAATACAATAATTTTCACTGAACACACCAAAGGAAATCACAGCGATTTTATTAAATTGCAACAATCTTTTTGAAATGGTGATCAAAATTAACTCTCCATAAAACTCTTCATTCTACAATAATTTTCACTAAAGGAAATCACAGTGATTTTATTAAATCGCAACAATCTTTTTGAAATGGTGGTCAAAATAAACTCTCCAGAAAACTCTTTATAATACAATAATTTTCACTGAACACACCAAAGGAAATCACTGAGATTTTATTAAATCGCAACAATTGTTTTGAAATGGTGATCTAAATCTACTCTTCAGAAGACACTTCAATTTACAATATTTTTCACAAAACACCCGGATGGAAATCACAGCGATTTTATTAAATCAACAATCTCTTTGAAAACTGATTTAATTAAATCAACCAACAAGTTTGTTAGAGTATGAATACAGACATTTTCCAAACAAACATTTCGGTTTGTTAATTCACTAACTACTGCTTGCACATGTTAGCGTTATCTTTCTATTGCTTACTGCCGACTGATTTAATTAAATCAACCAGCAAATTAAGCACGCTCAAATGCCATTTTTGCCAACTGAATATACACAACTTCAAAACAAATGTTTTGGTTTGATTTACTAAAAACAGGGGACAACACATAAGCCACTTGAAATTTGCGAATGCTGCCTTTCCATTACTTACTGCAAACTGATTTAATTTAACCAATAAACTAATGCTTATAGACTGTTTTTGCCAAATGAATATACACAACTTTAAAAACAAGCTTTTCAGTTTGTTGATTTACTAAAATCAGTCTAACACACAACTACTGTTTGCTCATGTGAGATTTGCCAATGTTACTTTTCTTTTGCTTACTGCAGACTGATTTAATTAAATCAACCAACAAGTTAAGCACGCTCATATGCTGTTCTTGCCCACAGAATATATCCAACTTCATAGCAAGCATTTCGGTTTGTTGATTTACTAAAATCAGTCTATAACACAACTACTGCTAGCTCATTAGAGATTTGCCATTGTTACCTTTTCATTGCTTACTGCAGTCTGAATTAATAAAATCAACCAACAAACGAAGCATGCCCATATGTTGTTTTTACCAACTGGAACTCTAATGAATATACTCAACCTTTTCATTCTGTTGGTTATTTGCTATATTTTTATGCACTTATTGATGAATCTGAAGTCTGCAGCTTTCAAATATAATAATACAATGATTGTCGTCTGCATTGAATTGGAATGTCATATTATGTTTTATCTATCAAAATTTGATCTTATGACAGGTTTTTTATAGCAATTTTCCTATTTTATTAATGAAATCCAAGTCTGCTGCTTTATCAGACAAAAAAGCACTTGGCTGCATTCACATAGGAGATCATGTGTCATTTAAATGTGATTTATTTAAATCAACTGAGGAATTTCCTATCCTTTTATTGCAATTTGACAAATCGGAACTCTACAGCTTTGCAAAGATAAAAATATAACACATTTAGTTGTCTGCATTCACATGGAAGGGCGTGTTTTACTTTAGTGATTTATTTAAATCAGCTGTAGAAATTTTGTATCATACCATATGCCATTCATTGTACTTTCCCGTCTTTTTAGTACACTTATTGATAAATCTATAGTCTGCAGCTCTTCAAAGAAAAATAAGAACCTATTTAGTTGGCTGGACTCACTTGGAAGGTTATGTTATATTTTAAGTTTAATGTATCATGAATGTATAAAATAGCAAGAGAGTAAGAAGTGGAGGGGGGGGGGGATAATGGGGGTACAACAGGAAAGTAGCAGTGGGAGTCTGTGAGACAATAAATGGTTCCACTTCCTTCTGATGTGGCATTATGTGACACCTTTGAAAATGGCCATGTATCTTATGTTTGATTTTGACACCATCAATTATATCATAAATATAATATGCACTGGTTAATAACTGACATCTCAGATATTTTAAAATTCAAAAATGTCAAATCATATTATTATATTATAATTTCTACTTCTTTAGCATGGTGACAAATAGACAGAAAGACAGACAGATAGACAGACAGACAGAGATAGACAGATAGACATTTTGGTTCTACAGAATTGTAGTACTAAATAAGGTCCACCTACCCACCAAATTTTGTCGCGCTAGGATCAAAATTTGGTGGAAAAGAATAACAATAATAATAATTTTAACAAAAACAATATGATTCACCATAGTGATGGTGAATCATAATAATAATTTTAACAAAAACAATATGATTCACCATAGTTAAGGTCATAATTAAATACTCGAGACTAATCCTACTAAAGGAGTTAAATATCAGCAGCTGTTTTGCAATTAAACTTACCTGGTGTTAGAGGTGAAATGCCCTAGAATCATGGTTACACTGTCCTAAGACATTTCCTTGCTTGTTATGCATTCAAAGAATCCCGCCAAAACCAGTCCATTACCAAGGATGCTGGGAATGACCTGTGACCATAAAAATGGGGTCCACTCTGGCAGTTACTAATTGTGCCACTGATACTGGGCCACAACCACTGACCTATATTGGTCAGTGATATAGGTCAGTGGCCACAACACTTACAGTGTACTGTGACTCCTGGCTTACTAACTTGCTAATCATTAGTCTAGCAAACTCACTTTAATTGTTTCCACTTGTTCTGAATAACACTGGTACCTTTTAAAATATCAAAAACAACATGATACTACTGACATACCTGTTTTGCCCAGCAAATATCTAAGCAGGTTAACATATTGAACATTGTAAAAAAATATGTACAGTGTTTTAAAATTCAGATTGCAATGTCTGTCAGATGTTTAATAAAATGAATTCTAAAAGCAACCTGACTGGGTATATTCCAGCAGTCTGTGGTTTTGTGTACTGTGCTAGGGTGAGAGTCGCCCTTTCACCCCATTTGGCACTGAAGAATATCAACCACAAGGAATGTGATAAATACTGATATATGTTACACTGTTCCCATCTACAAGTGATGCAGATTTATTGTAATGTTGAATTGAGTCATCTCCAGCTTATTTCATTTTAGTTATATACATTTTTTTATTATTTTTTTTTCATTAGCAATTGAGACAGGCAGATGGATTAATGTTAGAGTGGAAGAAAGAATGTAATATAAAAGTTGTAGAAGTTTAATCTCATTATCTATTTTATGGTAATACTTTTAATGATATTCGTAATAATTTCTGAAATATTTCTCGATTTTTCAAAATGTTCAAAATTTTGCATAAATGATAGATAGAAATATTGTTTCCAAAAGTCTATTATTAACATATTTTGTAACTTTGTTAATGAAGTTTATGACAGCATCTTTTGCATGTATGAAAACTAAATGCAAGGAAGCCCAAGTGGGCTGGGCCAATGTATACATGTTTAACCAGGTTTTTAATCTATCTATTCATCTATCCATCTATCTATCTATCCATCCATCCATCAATCCATCAATCCATCCATCAATCCTTCTATCTATCCATCTATCCATCCATCCATCTGTCCATCCATCTATCCATCTATCTATCTATCACCCTCTCGATCTTTTTATCTTTCTATCTTTCTATCCATCCATCCATCCATCCATCCATCCACCCATCCATCCATCCATCCATCTATCCATCTATCTATCTATCTATCACCCTCTCTATCTTTCTATCTTTCTTCTATCTTTCTATCTTTCTATCTATCTAATCCATCTATCTATATGCCTATCTGTCTATATATCTGTCTATCTCTATTTATCTATATCTGTCTATCTATCTATCTATCTATCTAAATCTGTCTATATCTGTCTATATGTCTCTGTCTATCTCTCTGTCTGTCTGTGTCTGTCTGTATCTGTCTGTGTCTGTCTGTCTCTGTCTGTATGTCTGTTTATTTGGGATTATCCAAATGATGTTGTTAGTCATATGCAGCATGCCATTTTGGTGTAATCAAAGCCAGGGCCATACCCAAACTTTTTAACTTTTTAAAATGTTGAGCGTATTTTCAAAGAATTTCTAACAAGTTTGGGGTAGCCATGGGTAACGAAATCATAACATATGTCAATATGTCATATATGCAGATGACATAATTCTGTGCTCTGAATCAGCTGCAGGACTTAAAAAATTAATTGTTGGCCTCTATGAATACTTTAAGAGGTGGCACCTTATTGTTAGCCTTAGTAAAACTAATGTCTTACTATTTGGAAAAGGGGAAACATCATTTCAAGTTTGATGATAGCATCATTGAAGTGAGCAAATAATGTAAATATCTGGGGACCGTTTTTTCAACCGATGAGAATATGCTCAAAAAGAAAAAAAAAGTAACTTATTGGAAAAAGCAAGAAACACTCTTTATTCTCCCAATTCATATATGAAGTCCGCGATAGGACATGTACAACCAATTAAACTATGAAAATGTTTGTCACTCAGATAAGCCCAATCATAGAATATGCATCTGAGGGCTGGTACAATGAAAGAAATTCTAAATCTCGGCAACACTCACCCAGTCAGACAAGTCTACAATGTTAGACCTGCATAATGCAGGAAAAAAGAACTGGTGAAACACATCCCAAATGAACAAGTTACCTATGGACTGTACAAAACCTAATTAAAGAAGTACTACACAAGAATTTTATGGAAAAGTGTCTTAATAAAATAAGCAATTCTGTATCAAACCCAAAAGTTGACCCAATGTCAAACAGACTCAGTCGACATGACTGACAACCAATCTGTTAACCAGTCAGCCAGTCAATCAGTCAGCCATCCAGTAATCAACCAGTCAGTTAATCAACCAGTTAGTCAGTCAACCAGTCAGTCAGTCAACCAGTCAGTCAGTCAACAAGTCAGTCAACCAGTAGGTCAACCAGTCAGTGGACCAGTCAGTCAATCAGCCAGTCAGTCAGTCAAACAGTCAGTTAACCATTCAGTCAACCAGTCAGTCAATCAACCAGTCAGTTAATCAACCAGTCAGTCAGTCACCAAATTTGTCAGTCAACCAGTCAGTCAGTCAATCAAACAGTCAGTCAACCAGTCAGTCAGTCAAACAGACGGTTAACCAGTCAGTTAATCAACCAGTCAGTCAACCAGTCAGTCAGTCAGTCAGTCATTCAACCAGTCAGCGCATCAACCAGTCAGTCAGTCACCAAGTCTGTCAGTCAACCAGTCAGTCAGTCAAACAGTCAGTCAACAAGTCAGTCAACCAGTCAATCAGTCAAACAATCAGTCAAACAGCACGTCAACCAGTCAGTCAACCAGTCAGTTAACCATTCAGTCAACCAGTCAGTCAATCAACCAGTCAGTTAATCAACCAGTCAGTCACCAAATCTGTCAGTCAACCAGTCAGTCAGTCCATAAAACAGTCAGGCAAGCAGTCAGTAGGTCAACCAGTCACTCAACAAGTCGGTTAACCAGTCAGTCAATCAATCGGTTAACCAGTCAGTCGACCAGTCAGTCGACCAGTCAGTCAATCAACCAGTCAGTCAGTCAACCAGTATGTCAGTCAACCAGTTTGTCAGTCAATCACTCAGTCAATCAGTCAAATATGTGTATGCAAATAAATAAGTTAAGTAAGTTAGACTAGTTTAGGGAATGTTTGCCATTAGCAATGATAAGGAAAATGTAGGTACTTGATGTAAGGAAACTGGTATTAAAATAAAGGGGGTGTGATTTTTAGGTTTTCGTATATTGAGTTAATTGTCTATATATCAATTAAATCATTGAATTTAATTAAGTACTTTCAAGAAAATATAGAAAAACAAGCCATCAATTTAATACCAGCCCGGCTGTGCAGAATCTTGGATGGATATATCATATCTTTTGCAGAGAAAAGTAGGTTCAATACACTTTTCTTAGTTTCGTTGTCATTTTTCATATCTCTGGATCTACTGAACATGACGCTATAAAATCAATAAGCTCTTGATCGAAAAAATGAAAGCAACCCAAGAAGCACTGAGTCACTATAGTGTATAGTTAGAAAATTGCTCAGTTTAGTAAATGAATAATTAAATGTTAAAATTAGAACAAAGGTCATGATTAATGAATTCACCCGACCTTTCATCATTAAGTTGGTAAGAAACCTTTCAATTTATAATTAACTAAAAGTTCAATAAATGGAAATACGAAGTGAGCAATAAATGAATTTTCTGACATGTAGAAGTCACCAAAGTTTGTATGTCAAAGCAACATGATTTGTTTCCTATGCTATTTCTGATCAGCAACACTTGCTTTGCTGTTGCTTTTCTCTCTTTTAAAAAGGTTTTTTTCTTAAATAGAATCCCTACTTGTTGTACACTATTTGAAAGATCAGATGTGAAAAAGTATGTTATATTTCGAATTAACAGTTTCTATGTATTCAATTGAATCTTGCAAAATTACAAGTTTAATTGACACCTTTTGATCCATCTAGGTGCCAGGTGCAATCAGTTGCGTAGCAAGGATTTGTTTTCAAGGCCATTTATAATGTTAATGTCTCAAGAAGGGGCAGTAATTCCCCTCCCCCTTGACTCCCAAGGATTTGTGGCAAACATTTTTCTGACAATAAACTTTTAACTAATATACAGTATTTGATTAACTGTTTGATTAATAAAGAATTGAATGGCAGCCTGATTACTAATTGAAGAAAAATGTTAATAATACTAAAAGCACAATAATTATGGAAGTTCTATTAAAGTATAATTTGTATAGTGGCTATACCGATATATTGCAAATTATACTTTAGCCACCCAGATATTTAATTATAGCCACCCAGATATTATATTGTTAAAAACTACCCTTGCAGTATAAGCAAATAGGGGTATAGGACTTCTATGTCAAGGAAAAGATAAAGGGGCTGGGGGGGGGGGGGGGGGTGGGGTTAATGTTGGCCAAATTAGTGTCTTCACTGCCCCCATTTCCAGGTCAGTTTGCATTCAGTCCTCAGCTGCTATCACATTATAAGTTGATGGACTGAGTTGCAGTTTCTTTGTAAATAACATACACATGGATTTACCTTTTGATGACTGCTAGCTCTAAATCCTAGGGATTAGTGGTGACCAAAGACACTCAAGTAAGTGAAAAAAAATGTATTTGTTGGAAATATATTTTATATAGAAATAGGCAAAGCAATCAACAATGACATGCAGTTCATAGTCTACGGATGCTAGATTCAGACAAAGACTGGACATAGACAGGCTATTAGACATCCTGTATATGGATAAAATCAATGCAAAATGCTGAAATTGATAAGTTAAGATATATACATAACCACTAAAGATTTAAATGAACATAATGAATAATCCTACATTTAGTAGTTACTGAGTGAATGAATGAATTTTGCTGACATGAAGAATTCACAAAATACTACGCCCCATTCTAGCTGGAATTGATTGATTGATGGATTGATTGACTATGATGGGTTGCCTGTCATCCACTGTCTGTATACAACTGATAAATTAATTGGTTAAGCTTTGAAAAAAAAAAGATAATTCAGTCAGCTATAGGAAACTTCCTTAGCAAGAACTATTGCTTGATTTACAGACTGTCTGACTGGTGTAAAATAAAAAATAAATTTTAGACATCAAATGTTTTAGGTAATAAAGGTATTCTGCAAATAGATTGAAAATTACTTTTTTTTTTTTTTATTTGTGCGGGTGCCTTAGCACTGTTAGCAGTGTTGAATGTTCAATGGTGGCAAAATATATACAGTTGAATTGGATATCCAAGTACAACTGTTCAATGTACTGTGTACTATTTAAATTGTTTCTCTGCTACCCCCTCCCCCTTCTTAATTTGCACCCCACTGAAGTATGTAACCTTAAGGGGTTTTAAGTGAGGTCTATTTTATTACTATACCACCTATCCCACATCATGGAGTCTCTAGTGACTCCATGCCCACATGGTTATATTAGACCCTGAGAATATCAAAATTTCGATTTTGAAAAATTCACTGATATATAACTCAAAAATGAACAGATTATCTGCATAGTGTTGAGATGCACAGGATAAAAATTATGTAGTTCTAAAGCTATATGGCAAAGGTTCAAAATATCAACTTTGATTCAATAAATTACTAAACTTAGACAATTTCAGTAAAACCACTTACCACAATATAAGACTCTTTGGCTTTTGATAGACCTTTATAATTTCTAAGAATTAACAACAGCAATTCTAGCTCTGGGTCTCTTACCATTTAGGAAATATAGCTAAAATGTGCTCATCCAAAAATGACTCTAAATCTGGTTTTTGATTGATTTTCTAAAGGGATCATAACTGAAATTGTTGGTGATCTCATATGGTGGTATTTAAGTGTGCAAAACATGAAATAAATCTGAGAGGGTCATGCTTGGACCATTGGTTAATTTGACATGGAAGAACCCTTCTGTATTTTCATGGAATTTTTTCAGGCCATGATGTTGGTTTTTGTAATTTTGTTCAATAATTTTTATTATGGCATTTGGTCCTTTGAGGGGGGGGGGGGGAAGCATGTTCTGAAGAAGCCTTCACACCCTCCTGGCTATGCTCCTGGTAAATTGTAGTGAACAAGGAATGCATAAGTTGATTGAAACATAATATGAAAAAAAGTGTCCAAGATGTAGCATTGTTGATGCTCAAGGGATGCTTGTAGTGGAGATGCTAAAACAATTAGCACTTAAAAAGCAATGTACTGACTTATTTAGCCAGTCTTTGCACTGCTACTGCTGCTGCTGCCTGTCATAATGCATTGGATACAATGTTAAATATTACACAATTGAAATGGGGTCCAGAGGGTACATACAAGCAAAAGCATATCTGTTAAAATAATTCTTGAAATAATTATGTCATCGTGTAAATTTGCTGTCAGTTCATTTATTATATTTCACTTCAAGGTTGATGCTGTATATATATATGGATAGATATACATATATATAGATAGATATAGATAGATGGATAGATAGATAGATAGATAGAGAGATAGATAGATAGATATAGATAGATAGATGAATAGATATAGATAGATAGAGATAGATAGATGGATAAATAGATAGGTAGATAGACAGATCAACAGACAGACAGACATTTTGACTGGCAAGTTTTGGCTTTATTTTTTTTATGTGTAGACAATTGAATTGGTTTCTTGAATCTTATGCTGATGTAGATACAACAAGTTATTCTGAACTGAAGAACAATCATAAAATTGTTTTGACATTGACCTTCATAAATCTTTGAAAATACACAAAAATTATAAATGTTATCTGCAATATCCTATCATCAAGAATTTTTGAAAATGATGGCAGCAAATAAATTGGTCAATAGTTTTAGATAGAACAGTTTAACTTGCCATAATGTTGTTAGTAAATAGCATTGGCTTTGAGATATAGAAATGCAAAATGCATGGAAATTTTAAATGAATGTTGTTAACAAATTAGAATTATATCTATCATTAGGAAGTCATGCATTGACTCCATGCTATGATGCAATATGTATTGACATATTATAATATTTCTCAATTGATACAGAGGAGCTGCACTAGGAAAGGGGGGGGGGGGTAGAGATGGTCTGGGTGTGCCCTAGTTCAGTGTGACCTCCATACAGTTAGTTAGCACCCTAGCAACAGTGTCCAGTGCAGTCACCTTTAGGGTCATGCATATTTTTAATTTCTTGCTGTATTAATTTTACCTTTGGGGAGAATAATATCAAGAGATGTATTGTACTGGTGACTATCAAATGGCCTCTTGCATAATTGTACACATGTGGCTAAACTCTCACAATACATAAAATGCACTGTTATTTTATGAATCCACTATTTATTGTACTTTATATTCTGATAGGCTATAGGTCCAAATGGCTGAAAGTGATATCTGCCCTGGGAAATTTGTATCTTTTATATTTAAAAACTGTGATGAGGATTTCATTTCACAATTGATATTTGTTCATTTAGAATATATTCTTCACATGGCAATGGTAGCACCCTAAACCACAAGGAAATGAGGGGGGGGGGGGGGGTACAACTGAGTAAAAAGGCAGGAGTGTCTATAGGCACTGTATTAGCATGGATGTATTATAGTATGTCCATAGCACAGTTTTTGTTCTGACATTTTGACATGTGAAAGTCATGAAATCAACAATTCCAAGTTAATTAAGGGACTCTAAGACTTCCATGCAGCCAGTTTTAACTGCATGAGACAGTTAATTAACTGTTAAAATTAATTCATTATAGTTAACAGTTATCTTACCAGATTTGCCTGTTAATTGGCTAATTTTTGCATTAATAACAAATATTAGAATAAGCATCAAATTAAAATATTAAATGATGAACTTCGTATAAGCATCAACAATGAAGAGTTAAAAACAGAAAATTCACTCCAGAAAATTCCCTCATAAAGTTTAATGAGCTGATTGAGCTGAGTTAAAGAGTGCTTAGGAAGCGGCATGCACTTATCACATTCCTTGCTGTAGACATTTAGATGGGCTGTCGGAAATGTATTTGAGTTGTATAACAAGTCAGTCCTGACAAGTCAAACCCTTGACAACAAGTCACCCTCAAACAGCTATATTAGGTCAAGTGATGCATATTCATGAACACCAAGATCTGGCTCCAATTCCTTATAAGCCAGCTGTAACATGTGTGGTCAACTGCCTAGATTGAGTTTATGGTCAACTATAATGACTTTGTTCTGGCTAGATTTGTCATAAGCATTATTTTAGCAATATCTATCTATCTATCTTTCTATCTATCCATCATATCAGTCAATCAGTCAATCAATGAATCAATCAATGCGTTGTTATTTATCTGTATCTAATAAATGAATGAATGTATGAATGAATCAATGAATCAATCAATCAATCAATCAATCAATAAATCAAAATATCAATCATTCAATCAATCAATCAATATCCAGGTTAACTAGCTTGCTAGTACAGTTATTATAAAAATATGTCACTATAGATATTTCAACATGGTTAATAGCAACCTTCATGTGAAGAAAAACCTATCTATTCATGTTTAATCTCTACTCAGTGGACACAATTTGCAGCTGATCCATAACAATGTGTGACTGAACAATTACTTAAAAACCTGGTTTTAATTGATTTCCAAATTACCCACTCACTGATCACAATTCATTAACTTACTCAATTTCTATATTTTTATGCATTTCTGATTTTGTATCACGTGTCTGGTCCTTGTGTATTTCCTATCATAGACAACAAATTGATAAACAATGGACAGAACATTAATTGTAATCTCACTTCAATGCAACATTGGCAAATTTCAAATTGCAGTTATGTTATAGACTGATTTTAGTCAACAAACTAAAAGCTTGTTTTTAAAGTTGTGTATATTCATTTGGCAAAAACAGACTAAAAGCATGCTTAGTTTATTGGTTAAATTAAATCAGTTTGCAGTAAGTAATGGAAAGGCAACATTCGCAAATTTCAAGTGGCTTATGTGTTGTCCCTGTTTTTAGTAAATCAAACCAAAACATTTGTTTTGAAGTTGTGTATATTCAGTTGGCAAAAATGGCATTTAAGCATGCTTAATTTGCTGGTTGATTTAATTAAATCAGTCTGCAGTATACAATGGGAAGGCAATATTGGCAAATTTCAAATTGCAGTATGTTATAGACTGATTTTAGTAAATCAACAAACTGAAATGCTTGTTTTTAAAGTTGTGTATATTCAGTTGGCAAAAACAGTCAACAAGCATGCTTAGTTTGTTGGTTGATTTAGTTAAATCAGTCTGCAGTAAGTAATGGAAAGGCAACATTCG
>OW028580.1:26044474-26062695 GCA_932294295.1 Alitta virens | reverse complement strand
TTATATATGCAATGTAACACAGTGTCCTGACAAATGACCATTATGCCTTATGGTCAAGTTGATGGCTGTTTATGATTTTAATAAAATCACCTTTTGCTATACCATATAGAAATTTCCAAAGGGCAGGCAATAGCAGTAGATTCATGAAAATGGCTTGATAAAATAACACAATAACAGTTTCAATTCAATATTTCAACATTTTCACATATGCAATATCATAGTTGTCACACTGGATGTTAATTGGATAAAGCCCATTCCCTTTAATGATAAAACACATCCAAATGAGTTTCGCTATTACAAGTGCTATACAAAAGTACGCAATGACTGCATCTTCTACACATTGGTGCTGAATGTCCCCAATAGAGATGAGCATACTCTGATTTATTTAAATCAGCACATATATATGTAGTTATTTAAGAAATCCAAAGATGCTCACATTTCAATAGATTCGGCTAATACCCATGATCATCTTGCCCATACAGCTGGTTAAAACCAAATTTAAAAATCACACTGAGCTGATTTCATTAACACTTTTTACCGTGGAGCCACAAGAATTACATGGTTTTACCCTATTTGATTGATCCTGACGTGAGGTGCAAATTTCAGCAGACCATTAGCTGACTCAATTCCATTTTTTTCTTTTTAATCTCATCTGAAATAATGTATACTCTATAAACATAAACTTATTCTGTGAATAAAAGAAACCACCTGAATAACCCTAGGCACACTGGCAAACATTCACCTAACGAGTAACACTGTCAAAGAGTGAATATCACTCAATTCTTCTTCACTTTTTGCAAAATGAGAATCAGCACCTATGTGAAATGCTTAAAAGGATATCAGGTTTGAACAATCTCAAGCTAGTGTTGTGGTAACGACCATTTCAGGGCATTACCCATGCAAAACATTCAAACTCTTGGTTGAAAATGTGATCAAATTAAACTCTTCAGAAGACACTTCAATCTACAATATTTTTCACTGGAAACACCAAAGGAAATCACAGCGATTTTATTAAATCGCAACAATATTTTAGAAATGGTGGTCAAAATTTACTCTTTAGAAGACACTTCATTCTACAATATTTTTCACAACATTCCAAGGAAATCACAGCGATTTTAATAAATCGCCACAATCTTTTTGAAATAGTGATCAAATTTCACTCTCCAGAAGACACTTCAATCTAAAGGAATTTTTAGTCAAAACTCTGATAGAAATCTCAGCGATTTAATTAAATCGCAACAATCTTTTTGAAATGGTGATCAAAATTAACTCTCCATAAAACTCTTCATAATACAATAATTTTCACTGAACACACCAAAGGAAATCACAGCGATTTTATTAAATTGCAACAATCTTTTTGAAATGGTGATCAAAATTAACTCTCCATAAAACTCTTCATTCTACAATAATTTTCACTAAAGGAAATCACAGTGATTTTATTAAATCGCAACAATCTTTTTGAAATGGTGGTCAAAATAAACTCTCCAGAAAACTCTTTATAATACAATAATTTTCACTGAACACACCAAAGGAAATCACTGAGATTTTATTAAATCGCAACAATTGTTTTGAAATGGTGATCTAAATCTACTCTTCAGAAGACACTTCAATTTACAATATTTTTCACAAAACACCCGGATGGAAATCACAGCGATTTTATTAAATCAACAATCTCTTTGAAAACTGATTTAATTAAATCAACCAACAAGTTTGTTAGAGTATGAATACAGACATTTTCCAAACAAACATTTCGGTTTGTTAATTCACTAACTACTGCTTGCACATGTTAGCGTTATCTTTCTATTGCTTACTGCCGACTGATTTAATTAAATCAACCAGCAAATTAAGCACGCTCAAATGCCATTTTTGCCAACTGAATATACACAACTTCAAAACAAATGTTTTGGTTTGATTTACTAAAAACAGGGGACAACACATAAGCCACTTGAAATTTGCGAATGCTGCCTTTCCATTACTTACTGCAAACTGATTTAATTTAACCAATAAACTAATGCTTATAGACTGTTTTTGCCAAATGAATATACACAACTTTAAAAACAAGCTTTTCAGTTTGTTGATTTACTAAAATCAGTCTAACACACAACTACTGTTTGCTCATGTGAGATTTGCCAATGTTACTTTTCTTTTGCTTACTGCAGACTGATTTAATTAAATCAACCAACAAGTTAAGCACGCTCATATGCTGTTCTTGCCCACAGAATATATCCAACTTCATAGCAAGCATTTCGGTTTGTTGATTTACTAAAATCAGTCTATAACACAACTACTGCTAGCTCATTAGAGATTTGCCATTGTTACCTTTTCATTGCTTACTGCAGTCTGAATTAATAAAATCAACCAACAAACGAAGCATGCCCATATGTTGTTTTTACCAACTGGAACTCTAATGAATATACTCAACCTTTTCATTCTGTTGGTTATTTGCTATATTTTTATGCACTTATTGATGAATCTGAAGTCTGCAGCTTTCAAATATAATAATACAATGATTGTCGTCTGCATTGAATTGGAATGTCATATTATGTTTTATCTATCAAAATTTGATCTTATGACAGGTTTTTTATAGCAATTTTCCTATTTTATTAATGAAATCCAAGTCTGCTGCTTTATCAGACAAAAAAGCACTTGGCTGCATTCACATAGGAGATCATGTGTCATTTAAATGTGATTTATTTAAATCAACTGAGGAATTTCCTATCCTTTTATTGCAATTTGACAAATCGGAACTCTACAGCTTTGCAAAGATAAAAATATAACACATTTAGTTGTCTGCATTCACATGGAAGGGCGTGTTTTACTTTAGTGATTTATTTAAATCAGCTGTAGAAATTTTGTATCATACCATATGCCATTCATTGTACTTTCCCGTCTTTTTAGTACACTTATTGATAAATCTATAGTCTGCAGCTCTTCAAAGAAAAATAAGAACCTATTTAGTTGGCTGGACTCACTTGGAAGGTTATGTTATATTTTAAGTTTAATGTATCATGAATGTATAAAATAGCAAGAGAGTAAGAAGTGGAGGGGGGGGGGGATAATGGGGGTACAACAGGAAAGTAGCAGTGGGAGTCTGTGAGACAATAAATGGTTCCACTTCCTTCTGATGTGGCATTATGTGACACCTTTGAAAATGGCCATGTATCTTATGTTTGATTTTGACACCATCAATTATATCATAAATATAATATGCACTGGTTAATAACTGACATCTCAGATATTTTAAAATTCAAAAATGTCAAATCATATTATTATATTATAATTTCTACTTCTTTAGCATGGTGACAAATAGACAGAAAGACAGACAGATAGACAGACAGACAGAGATAGACAGATAGACATTTTGGTTCTACAGAATTGTAGTACTAAATAAGGTCCACCTACCCACCAAATTTTGTCGCGCTAGGATCAAAATTTGGTGGAAAAGAATAACAATAATAATAATTTTAACAAAAACAATATGATTCACCATAGTGATGGTGAATCATAATAATAATTTTAACAAAAACAATATGATTCACCATAGTTAAGGTCATAATTAAATACTCGAGACTAATCCTACTAAAGGAGTTAAATATCAGCAGCTGTTTTGCAATTAAACTTACCTGGTGTTAGAGGTGAAATGCCCTAGAATCATGGTTACACTGTCCTAAGACATTTCCTTGCTTGTTATGCATTCAAAGAATCCCGCCAAAACCAGTCCATTACCAAGGATGCTGGGAATGACCTGTGACCATAAAAATGGGGTCCACTCTGGCAGTTACTAATTGTGCCACTGATACTGGGCCACAACCACTGACCTATATTGGTCAGTGATATAGGTCAGTGGCCACAACACTTACAGTGTACTGTGACTCCTGGCTTACTAACTTGCTAATCATTAGTCTAGCAAACTCACTTTAATTGTTTCCACTTGTTCTGAATAACACTGGTACCTTTTAAAATATCAAAAACAACATGATACTACTGACATACCTGTTTTGCCCAGCAAATATCTAAGCAGGTTAACATATTGAACATTGTAAAAAAATATGTACAGTGTTTTAAAATTCAGATTGCAATGTCTGTCAGATGTTTAATAAAATGAATTCTAAAAGCAACCTGACTGGGTATATTCCAGCAGTCTGTGGTTTTGTGTACTGTGCTAGGGTGAGAGTCGCCCTTTCACCCCATTTGGCACTGAAGAATATCAACCACAAGGAATGTGATAAATACTGATATATGTTACACTGTTCCCATCTACAAGTGATGCAGATTTATTGTAATGTTGAATTGAGTCATCTCCAGCTTATTTCATTTTAGTTATATACATTTTTTTATTATTTTTTTTTCATTAGCAATTGAGACAGGCAGATGGATTAATGTTAGAGTGGAAGAAAGAATGTAATATAAAAGTTGTAGAAGTTTAATCTCATTATCTATTTTATGGTAATACTTTTAATGATATTCGTAATAATTTCTGAAATATTTCTCGATTTTTCAAAATGTTCAAAATTTTGCATAAATGATAGATAGAAATATTGTTTCCAAAAGTCTATTATTAACATATTTTGTAACTTTGTTAATGAAGTTTATGACAGCATCTTTTGCATGTATGAAAACTAAATGCAAGGAAGCCCAAGTGGGCTGGGCCAATGTATACATGTTTAACCAGGTTTTTAATCTATCTATTCATCTATCCATCTATCTATCTATCCATCCATCCATCAATCCATCAATCCATCCATCAATCCTTCTATCTATCCATCTATCCATCCATCCATCTGTCCATCCATCTATCCATCTATCTATCTATCACCCTCTCGATCTTTTTATCTTTCTATCTTTCTATCCATCCATCCATCCATCCATCCATCCACCCATCCATCCATCCATCCATCTATCCATCTATCTATCTATCTATCACCCTCTCTATCTTTCTATCTTTCTTCTATCTTTCTATCTTTCTATCTATCTAATCCATCTATCTATATGCCTATCTGTCTATATATCTGTCTATCTCTATTTATCTATATCTGTCTATCTATCTATCTATCTATCTAAATCTGTCTATATCTGTCTATATGTCTCTGTCTATCTCTCTGTCTGTCTGTGTCTGTCTGTATCTGTCTGTGTCTGTCTGTCTCTGTCTGTATGTCTGTTTATTTGGGATTATCCAAATGATGTTGTTAGTCATATGCAGCATGCCATTTTGGTGTAATCAAAGCCAGGGCCATACCCAAACTTTTTAACTTTTTAAAATGTTGAGCGTATTTTCAAAGAATTTCTAACAAGTTTGGGGTAGCCATGGGTAACGAAATCATAACATATGTCAATATGTCATATATGCAGATGACATAATTCTGTGCTCTGAATCAGCTGCAGGACTTAAAAAATTAATTGTTGGCCTCTATGAATACTTTAAGAGGTGGCACCTTATTGTTAGCCTTAGTAAAACTAATGTCTTACTATTTGGAAAAGGGGAAACATCATTTCAAGTTTGATGATAGCATCATTGAAGTGAGCAAATAATGTAAATATCTGGGGACCGTTTTTTCAACCGATGAGAATATGCTCAAAAAGAAAAAAAAAGTAACTTATTGGAAAAAGCAAGAAACACTCTTTATTCTCCCAATTCATATATGAAGTCCGCGATAGGACATGTACAACCAATTAAACTATGAAAATGTTTGTCACTCAGATAAGCCCAATCATAGAATATGCATCTGAGGGCTGGTACAATGAAAGAAATTCTAAATCTCGGCAACACTCACCCAGTCAGACAAGTCTACAATGTTAGACCTGCATAATGCAGGAAAAAAGAACTGGTGAAACACATCCCAAATGAACAAGTTACCTATGGACTGTACAAAACCTAATTAAAGAAGTACTACACAAGAATTTTATGGAAAAGTGTCTTAATAAAATAAGCAATTCTGTATCAAACCCAAAAGTTGACCCAATGTCAAACAGACTCAGTCGACATGACTGACAACCAATCTGTTAACCAGTCAGCCAGTCAATCAGTCAGCCATCCAGTAATCAACCAGTCAGTTAATCAACCAGTTAGTCAGTCAACCAGTCAGTCAGTCAACCAGTCAGTCAGTCAACAAGTCAGTCAACCAGTAGGTCAACCAGTCAGTGGACCAGTCAGTCAATCAGCCAGTCAGTCAGTCAAACAGTCAGTTAACCATTCAGTCAACCAGTCAGTCAATCAACCAGTCAGTTAATCAACCAGTCAGTCAGTCACCAAATTTGTCAGTCAACCAGTCAGTCAGTCAATCAAACAGTCAGTCAACCAGTCAGTCAGTCAAACAGACGGTTAACCAGTCAGTTAATCAACCAGTCAGTCAACCAGTCAGTCAGTCAGTCAGTCATTCAACCAGTCAGCGCATCAACCAGTCAGTCAGTCACCAAGTCTGTCAGTCAACCAGTCAGTCAGTCAAACAGTCAGTCAACAAGTCAGTCAACCAGTCAATCAGTCAAACAATCAGTCAAACAGCACGTCAACCAGTCAGTCAACCAGTCAGTTAACCATTCAGTCAACCAGTCAGTCAATCAACCAGTCAGTTAATCAACCAGTCAGTCACCAAATCTGTCAGTCAACCAGTCAGTCAGTCCATAAAACAGTCAGGCAAGCAGTCAGTAGGTCAACCAGTCACTCAACAAGTCGGTTAACCAGTCAGTCAATCAATCGGTTAACCAGTCAGTCGACCAGTCAGTCGACCAGTCAGTCAATCAACCAGTCAGTCAGTCAACCAGTATGTCAGTCAACCAGTTTGTCAGTCAATCACTCAGTCAATCAGTCAAATATGTGTATGCAAATAAATAAGTTAAGTAAGTTAGACTAGTTTAGGGAATGTTTGCCATTAGCAATGATAAGGAAAATGTAGGTACTTGATGTAAGGAAACTGGTATTAAAATAAAGGGGGTGTGATTTTTAGGTTTTCGTATATTGAGTTAATTGTCTATATATCAATTAAATCATTGAATTTAATTAAGTACTTTCAAGAAAATATAGAAAAACAAGCCATCAATTTAATACCAGCCCGGCTGTGCAGAATCTTGGATGGATATATCATATCTTTTGCAGAGAAAAGTAGGTTCAATACACTTTTCTTAGTTTCGTTGTCATTTTTCATATCTCTGGATCTACTGAACATGACGCTATAAAATCAATAAGCTCTTGATCGAAAAAATGAAAGCAACCCAAGAAGCACTGAGTCACTATAGTGTATAGTTAGAAAATTGCTCAGTTTAGTAAATGAATAATTAAATGTTAAAATTAGAACAAAGGTCATGATTAATGAATTCACCCGACCTTTCATCATTAAGTTGGTAAGAAACCTTTCAATTTATAATTAACTAAAAGTTCAATAAATGGAAATACGAAGTGAGCAATAAATGAATTTTCTGACATGTAGAAGTCACCAAAGTTTGTATGTCAAAGCAACATGATTTGTTTCCTATGCTATTTCTGATCAGCAACACTTGCTTTGCTGTTGCTTTTCTCTCTTTTAAAAAGGTTTTTTTCTTAAATAGAATCCCTACTTGTTGTACACTATTTGAAAGATCAGATGTGAAAAAGTATGTTATATTTCGAATTAACAGTTTCTATGTATTCAATTGAATCTTGCAAAATTACAAGTTTAATTGACACCTTTTGATCCATCTAGGTGCCAGGTGCAATCAGTTGCGTAGCAAGGATTTGTTTTCAAGGCCATTTATAATGTTAATGTCTCAAGAAGGGGCAGTAATTCCCCTCCCCCTTGACTCCCAAGGATTTGTGGCAAACATTTTTCTGACAATAAACTTTTAACTAATATACAGTATTTGATTAACTGTTTGATTAATAAAGAATTGAATGGCAGCCTGATTACTAATTGAAGAAAAATGTTAATAATACTAAAAGCACAATAATTATGGAAGTTCTATTAAAGTATAATTTGTATAGTGGCTATACCGATATATTGCAAATTATACTTTAGCCACCCAGATATTTAATTATAGCCACCCAGATATTATATTGTTAAAAACTACCCTTGCAGTATAAGCAAATAGGGGTATAGGACTTCTATGTCAAGGAAAAGATAAAGGGGCTGGGGGGGGGGGGGGGGGTGGGGTTAATGTTGGCCAAATTAGTGTCTTCACTGCCCCCATTTCCAGGTCAGTTTGCATTCAGTCCTCAGCTGCTATCACATTATAAGTTGATGGACTGAGTTGCAGTTTCTTTGTAAATAACATACACATGGATTTACCTTTTGATGACTGCTAGCTCTAAATCCTAGGGATTAGTGGTGACCAAAGACACTCAAGTAAGTGAAAAAAAATGTATTTGTTGGAAATATATTTTATATAGAAATAGGCAAAGCAATCAACAATGACATGCAGTTCATAGTCTACGGATGCTAGATTCAGACAAAGACTGGACATAGACAGGCTATTAGACATCCTGTATATGGATAAAATCAATGCAAAATGCTGAAATTGATAAGTTAAGATATATACATAACCACTAAAGATTTAAATGAACATAATGAATAATCCTACATTTAGTAGTTACTGAGTGAATGAATGAATTTTGCTGACATGAAGAATTCACAAAATACTACGCCCCATTCTAGCTGGAATTGATTGATTGATGGATTGATTGACTATGATGGGTTGCCTGTCATCCACTGTCTGTATACAACTGATAAATTAATTGGTTAAGCTTTGAAAAAAAAAAGATAATTCAGTCAGCTATAGGAAACTTCCTTAGCAAGAACTATTGCTTGATTTACAGACTGTCTGACTGGTGTAAAATAAAAAATAAATTTTAGACATCAAATGTTTTAGGTAATAAAGGTATTCTGCAAATAGATTGAAAATTACTTTTTTTTTTTTTTATTTGTGCGGGTGCCTTAGCACTGTTAGCAGTGTTGAATGTTCAATGGTGGCAAAATATATACAGTTGAATTGGATATCCAAGTACAACTGTTCAATGTACTGTGTACTATTTAAATTGTTTCTCTGCTACCCCCTCCCCCTTCTTAATTTGCACCCCACTGAAGTATGTAACCTTAAGGGGTTTTAAGTGAGGTCTATTTTATTACTATACCACCTATCCCACATCATGGAGTCTCTAGTGACTCCATGCCCACATGGTTATATTAGACCCTGAGAATATCAAAATTTCGATTTTGAAAAATTCACTGATATATAACTCAAAAATGAACAGATTATCTGCATAGTGTTGAGATGCACAGGATAAAAATTATGTAGTTCTAAAGCTATATGGCAAAGGTTCAAAATATCAACTTTGATTCAATAAATTACTAAACTTAGACAATTTCAGTAAAACCACTTACCACAATATAAGACTCTTTGGCTTTTGATAGACCTTTATAATTTCTAAGAATTAACAACAGCAATTCTAGCTCTGGGTCTCTTACCATTTAGGAAATATAGCTAAAATGTGCTCATCCAAAAATGACTCTAAATCTGGTTTTTGATTGATTTTCTAAAGGGATCATAACTGAAATTGTTGGTGATCTCATATGGTGGTATTTAAGTGTGCAAAACATGAAATAAATCTGAGAGGGTCATGCTTGGACCATTGGTTAATTTGACATGGAAGAACCCTTCTGTATTTTCATGGAATTTTTTCAGGCCATGATGTTGGTTTTTGTAATTTTGTTCAATAATTTTTATTATGGCATTTGGTCCTTTGAGGGGGGGGGGGGGAAGCATGTTCTGAAGAAGCCTTCACACCCTCCTGGCTATGCTCCTGGTAAATTGTAGTGAACAAGGAATGCATAAGTTGATTGAAACATAATATGAAAAAAAGTGTCCAAGATGTAGCATTGTTGATGCTCAAGGGATGCTTGTAGTGGAGATGCTAAAACAATTAGCACTTAAAAAGCAATGTACTGACTTATTTAGCCAGTCTTTGCACTGCTACTGCTGCTGCTGCCTGTCATAATGCATTGGATACAATGTTAAATATTACACAATTGAAATGGGGTCCAGAGGGTACATACAAGCAAAAGCATATCTGTTAAAATAATTCTTGAAATAATTATGTCATCGTGTAAATTTGCTGTCAGTTCATTTATTATATTTCACTTCAAGGTTGATGCTGTATATATATATGGATAGATATACATATATATAGATAGATATAGATAGATGGATAGATAGATAGATAGATAGAGAGATAGATAGATAGATATAGATAGATAGATGAATAGATATAGATAGATAGAGATAGATAGATGGATAAATAGATAGGTAGATAGACAGATCAACAGACAGACAGACATTTTGACTGGCAAGTTTTGGCTTTATTTTTTTTATGTGTAGACAATTGAATTGGTTTCTTGAATCTTATGCTGATGTAGATACAACAAGTTATTCTGAACTGAAGAACAATCATAAAATTGTTTTGACATTGACCTTCATAAATCTTTGAAAATACACAAAAATTATAAATGTTATCTGCAATATCCTATCATCAAGAATTTTTGAAAATGATGGCAGCAAATAAATTGGTCAATAGTTTTAGATAGAACAGTTTAACTTGCCATAATGTTGTTAGTAAATAGCATTGGCTTTGAGATATAGAAATGCAAAATGCATGGAAATTTTAAATGAATGTTGTTAACAAATTAGAATTATATCTATCATTAGGAAGTCATGCATTGACTCCATGCTATGATGCAATATGTATTGACATATTATAATATTTCTCAATTGATACAGAGGAGCTGCACTAGGAAAGGGGGGGGGGGGTAGAGATGGTCTGGGTGTGCCCTAGTTCAGTGTGACCTCCATACAGTTAGTTAGCACCCTAGCAACAGTGTCCAGTGCAGTCACCTTTAGGGTCATGCATATTTTTAATTTCTTGCTGTATTAATTTTACCTTTGGGGAGAATAATATCAAGAGATGTATTGTACTGGTGACTATCAAATGGCCTCTTGCATAATTGTACACATGTGGCTAAACTCTCACAATACATAAAATGCACTGTTATTTTATGAATCCACTATTTATTGTACTTTATATTCTGATAGGCTATAGGTCCAAATGGCTGAAAGTGATATCTGCCCTGGGAAATTTGTATCTTTTATATTTAAAAACTGTGATGAGGATTTCATTTCACAATTGATATTTGTTCATTTAGAATATATTCTTCACATGGCAATGGTAGCACCCTAAACCACAAGGAAATGAGGGGGGGGGGGGGGGTACAACTGAGTAAAAAGGCAGGAGTGTCTATAGGCACTGTATTAGCATGGATGTATTATAGTATGTCCATAGCACAGTTTTTGTTCTGACATTTTGACATGTGAAAGTCATGAAATCAACAATTCCAAGTTAATTAAGGGACTCTAAGACTTCCATGCAGCCAGTTTTAACTGCATGAGACAGTTAATTAACTGTTAAAATTAATTCATTATAGTTAACAGTTATCTTACCAGATTTGCCTGTTAATTGGCTAATTTTTGCATTAATAACAAATATTAGAATAAGCATCAAATTAAAATATTAAATGATGAACTTCGTATAAGCATCAACAATGAAGAGTTAAAAACAGAAAATTCACTCCAGAAAATTCCCTCATAAAGTTTAATGAGCTGATTGAGCTGAGTTAAAGAGTGCTTAGGAAGCGGCATGCACTTATCACATTCCTTGCTGTAGACATTTAGATGGGCTGTCGGAAATGTATTTGAGTTGTATAACAAGTCAGTCCTGACAAGTCAAACCCTTGACAACAAGTCACCCTCAAACAGCTATATTAGGTCAAGTGATGCATATTCATGAACACCAAGATCTGGCTCCAATTCCTTATAAGCCAGCTGTAACATGTGTGGTCAACTGCCTAGATTGAGTTTATGGTCAACTATAATGACTTTGTTCTGGCTAGATTTGTCATAAGCATTATTTTAGCAATATCTATCTATCTATCTTTCTATCTATCCATCATATCAGTCAATCAGTCAATCAATGAATCAATCAATGCGTTGTTATTTATCTGTATCTAATAAATGAATGAATGTATGAATGAATCAATGAATCAATCAATCAATCAATCAATCAATAAATCAAAATATCAATCATTCAATCAATCAATCAATATCCAGGTTAACTAGCTTGCTAGTACAGTTATTATAAAAATATGTCACTATAGATATTTCAACATGGTTAATAGCAACCTTCATGTGAAGAAAAACCTATCTATTCATGTTTAATCTCTACTCAGTGGACACAATTTGCAGCTGATCCATAACAATGTGTGACTGAACAATTACTTAAAAACCTGGTTTTAATTGATTTCCAAATTACCCACTCACTGATCACAATTCATTAACTTACTCAATTTCTATATTTTTATGCATTTCTGATTTTGTATCACGTGTCTGGTCCTTGTGTATTTCCTATCATAGACAACAAATTGATAAACAATGGACAGAACATTAATTGTAATCTCACTTCAATGCAACATTGGCAAATTTCAAATTGCAGTTATGTTATAGACTGATTTTAGTCAACAAACTAAAAGCTTGTTTTTAAAGTTGTGTATATTCATTTGGCAAAAACAGACTAAAAGCATGCTTAGTTTATTGGTTAAATTAAATCAGTTTGCAGTAAGTAATGGAAAGGCAACATTCGCAAATTTCAAGTGGCTTATGTGTTGTCCCTGTTTTTAGTAAATCAAACCAAAACATTTGTTTTGAAGTTGTGTATATTCAGTTGGCAAAAATGGCATTTAAGCATGCTTAATTTGCTGGTTGATTTAATTAAATCAGTCTGCAGTATACAATGGGAAGGCAATATTGGCAAATTTCAAATTGCAGTATGTTATAGACTGATTTTAGTAAATCAACAAACTGAAATGCTTGTTTTTAAAGTTGTGTATATTCAGTTGGCAAAAACAGTCAACAAGCATGCTTAGTTTGTTGGTTGATTTAGTTAAATCAGTCTGCAGTAAGTAATGGAAAGGCAACATTCGCAAATTTCAAGTGGCTTATGTGTTGTCCCTGTTTTTAGTAAATCAAACCAAAACATTTGTTTTGAAGTTGTGTATATTCAGTTGGCAAAAATGGCATTTAAGCATGCTTAATTTGCTGGTTGATTTAATTAAATCAGTCTGCAGTATACAATGGGAAGGCAATATTGGCAAATTTCAAATTGCAGTATGTTATAGACTGATTTTAGTAAATCAACAAACTGAAATGCTTGTTTTTAAAGTTGTGTATATTCAGTTGGCAAAAACAGTCAACAAGCATGCTTAGTTTGTTGGTTGATTTAGTTAAATCAGTCTGCAGTAAGTAATGGAAAGGCAACATTCGCAAATTTCAAGTGGCTTATGTGTTGTCCCCTGTTTTTAGTAAATCAAACCAAAACATTTGTTTTGAAGTTGTGTATATTCAGTTGGCAAAAACTGCATAGGAGCGTCCTTAGTTTGTTGGTTGATTTAATTAAATCAGTCTGCAGTAAGCAATAGAAAGATAACATTGGCAAAACTATCATGTGCAAGCAGTAGTTTGTGAATTTATAATTTCTGTATACAATCTTTAACAAACTTGTAGGTTGATTTAATTAAATCAGTGTTCAAAAAAATTGTGGCGATTTAATAAAATCGCTGTAATTCCTTTGGTGTCACCATTTCAAAAAGATTGTTGCGATTTAGTAGAATCGCTGTGATTTCCTTTGGTGTGATCAGTGAAAATTATTGTATTATGAAGAGTTTTATGGAGAGTTAATTTTGATCACCATTTCGAAAAGAATAAAAAAGATGAGATTTCCATCAGAGTGTTTACTGAAAAATCCTTTAGATTGAAGTGTCTTCTGGAGAGTGAAATTTGATCACTATTTCAAAAAGATTGTTGCGATTTAATAAAATCGCTGTGATTTCCTTTAGTGTGTTCAGTGAAAATTATTGTAGAATGAAGAGTTTTCTGGAGAGTTAATTTTGATCACTATTTGAAAAAGATTGTTGCGATTTAATTAAATCGCTGAGATTTCCATCGGAGCTTTGACTAAAAATTCCTTTAGATTGAAGTGTCTTCTGGATAGTGAAATTTGATCACTATTTCAAAAGGATTGTGGCGATTTAATAAAATCGCTGTGATTTCCTTGGAATGTTGTGAAAAATATTGTAGAATGAAGTGTCTTCTAAAGAGTAAATTTTGACCACCATTTCTAAAATATTGTTGCGATTTAATAAAATCGCTGTGATTTCCATCGGTGTTTCCAGTGAAAAATATTGTAGATTGAAGTGTCTTCTGAAGAGTTAAATTTGATCACATTTCCAACCAAGAGTTTGAATGTTTTGCATGGGTAATGCCCTGAAATGGTTGTTACCACAACACTAGCTTGAGATTGTTCAAACCTGATATCCTTTTAAGCATTTCACATTGGTGCTGATTCTCATGTTGCAAAAAGTGAAGAAGAATTGAGTGATATTCACTCTTTGACAGTGTTACTCGTTAGGTGAATGTTTGCCAGTGTGCCTAGGGTTATTCAGGTGGTTTCTTTTATTCACAGAATAAGTTTATGTTTATAGAGTATACATTATTTCAGATGAGATTATAAAGAAAAAAATGGAATTGAGTCAGCTAATGGTCTGCTGAAATTTGCACCTCACGTCAGGATCAATCAAATAGGGTAAAACCATGTAATTCTTGTGGCTCCATGGTAAAAAGTGTTAATGAAATCAGCTCAGTGTGATTTTTAAATTTGGTTTTAACCAGCTGTATGGGCAAGATGATCATGGGTATTAGCCGAATCTATTGAAATGTGAGCATCTTTGGATTTCTTAAATAACTACATATATATGTGCTGATTTAAATAAATCAGAGTATGTTCATCTCAATTGGGGATATTCAGCACCAATGTGTAGAAGATGCAGTCATTGTGTACTTTTGTATAGCGTGTTTTATCATTAAAGGGAATGGGCTTTATCCAATTAACATCCAGTGTGACAACTGTGATATTGCATATGTGAAAATGTTGAAATATTGAATTGAAACTGTTATTGTGTTATTTTATCAAGCCATTTTCATGAATCTACTGCTATTGCCTGCCCTTTGGAAATTTCTATATGGTATAGCAAAAGGTGATTTTATTAAAATCATAAACAGCCATCAACTTGACCATAAGGCACAATGGTCATTTGTCAGGACACTGTGTTTATTGGTTCAAAACCATTTGGTCCAAATAGCAAGGTTGTCTTTATAGTGAGGTGGTTTTAAAATATCGGATCAATGGTGAGTTTAGTACCATTGACAAGCTTAAGGACAATATGGTTTTAATTAATAGACAATGTAGAAGATTTTATTTCTCTGTAGGCCACATTATGCCTCACTGTTAAGACCACCTCGCCATTGAATCAGAGGATATTGTATCAATGATGATCTTGTGGTTATCATGGTAATGTGGTCTTGATAGCGGGGTAGCTATCCGGAAGTTTATTTTCTTCCCTACCTCGGTATTAAGAACACCCGCTTTTAATGCAGTTTATTTTGTAAAACGGCGATATGGTCTTAATAGTGAGGCAACCCTTGAGAAGAATTATGTATCAATAATGATCATCCTTATAGCGGGGTTCCACTGTAGTCAAACCCAACAAGGTGGAAAAAGCAAGCGCCTTGGCTAAGCTGTGCCAGCAACAACGCTCTTCAGTACGCTGGGACGCAGCGTTCTGGCGTCATGGGGAACGTTCTGAAGTGCGTCAGAGCGTCAGTCAGTTATGTGCTTTCACACATGTAGCAGTAACACACGGCAGCAATTCCACCATGCAACACATAAACAAAGATCTACACATACTAACAGACACATGAATATGGAATACCATGATCTGAGGATGAATTTGAAAAATATTTCGATCTGGATCTTTTGTACCTGTGACGATTGTTGATTCATAATTGCATCATGTTCTGCAGGGATCTGGATTACTATGGATCATTTCCTGAGGTTAGTGATAATGAAAAATGAGCAATAATTATGCATTCATATTTTTGCCTAAATAACTACAAATTACTATCAAGTCTAGACAAGTGTGACTGTTTTACATTCATTAAACAGAACAGCCACTTGCAAAGATTTTTTAGATTATAATGAACTGCTTCAATAGCACTCTGAAGTTGCATAAAACTTCGAGGTTTTAAAGAAATATGATAATATTATAAAACATACTACAGTTCTATTAGCATTGCATAAAAATAATTGATTGTTATCATAAGGACTATTGAGGTGCTATTTGATTGTCAGTGGTCAAGATAAGATATTGTATTGGTTTTTTTATTGCTCATAATTGTCAATTTAGTGTTTAAAATTTATCGGTATATTCAAGTGTGTTAGACAAGAAAGTTGAACAACCTCACTATCAAAAACCCTTATTTGGCAATTAGGGCCAACTTTTTTTTACTCAAATTTAATCTCGTCCTATATTTCACTCCATTAATAAGATCACCTTGCCATTAAATCCAGTAATATGTAATATCGTACATACAAGTGGTAGTTTTTGGTAATATGAATGAATGATTGAATGATTGAATGAATGAATGAATGCATGAATGAATGAATGAATGAATGAATGAATGAATGACCTACCATTTCAATGAGAAAGGTCATAACAAATTCTTAATTGTGTCTCAAATAGAACATTAAATTACCTTAATGCAACAAATTCAAAATAACCTTTACGATTGAGGGTTTTCTTATTATATAATAGGCTAATTAGTTAGCAATTATGACCTACAAGCATTTACCATTCATGAATATAATTAGCTAGCCAGCAGCTGTCATCAACTAATTTATCTGTTAATTAGCCAACCAGCTACCTGTATTTATTAATGTTCGGGTCAAGGCTCATAATTTCCTGGTCGAGCCTAAGTTGGATGGCTGTTTCATTGTTTGTCTCATTGCCATAGTCTCTGCCTGTCCTTATTAGCCCATCAGGTGCAGAAGTACAGGACGTAAAGCCCTAATCACCCACCCACCTCAAGGCTCATAATTAGGCCCACCGTATGTTCACTGAAGTGGTCTTAATATCGAGGTGCTCTTAATTATGGGGTTCTACCATTAAGGTGACACTACTAGCCTTGATATTGAGGCGGTCTTAATAGAGAGGTGATATATAATATAAAAAATATAAAAATTTGCCTGAACTGTTTTAATTATTGGCCTACACTATAACCTCGCCATTTAAACTACAAATACAATCATAGGCAATAATAGTGAAGTGGTCTTAATAGCTAGGACACAATAGACATTAATACAAAATGGTCATTGTTATATTGGATGGTCTTATATGTGGGTTGTAACTGTACCAGCGATAATGTGTACGCCTTTTTCATAACATAATGACTGTCATGTAAAATAATATCCTGCCTTTTTATGATTGCCAAGTAATTAATGTGTTGTTGATAAATTCTCTTATTGTGCCAAGTAAGTGAACAACTTCCAACAGGTAAAAATGCTAAGGTACAGTTATCTTGCTACATGGCAATTATCGTGATAATCATGGTGTTACATGCTATCATGTTCAGATTAGGGCTTTACGTCCTGTATTTCTGCACCTGATGGGCTAATAAGAACAGGAAGGGACAATGGCAATGAGATGAAGGATGAAACAGCCATGCAGATTAGGCTCGAATAGTAATTGAATACAAGACCCATTGGTTGGAAGCCCAGTGAGCTACCACTGAGCTAGGCCCCAACCTATTTTTCAATGCATTTTGTATTAGATTACACCATCTCAGTGGTACTGACCTGAAGCTTAGTCTGCCTACTTGACCAATGAGATGATTGGACTTGCAGGAGTCCACACCAGGGTTCGTTTCCTCCATGGGTGGGGTCTTTTACTTGCCCCAAAATAGATTTATAAGGAAACAGTAGAGTCTTTAATTCTTTTTAGTTTGTTATTTTTATTTTTTGTTTTGTTTATTTGGTCTTTTTTTTTGGGCAAATTTAGTGAATCAGTTTTTCCACAATTCTATTCTATTCTGTTCTATTCTATTCTATTATATTCTTGTAAAATGCTGCGTATTCATAAATAGGTTTCACTCATTCATTATGTCATTCATTCATTCAACTATTAGGTTGTTTATTCATTCATGGTTACTTATCTTGTTTATTTAAAAAAAAATCATTTATCAGTTATGTTCGCAGCATTTGGATTGATTTATTCAGCGTTTTAGGTTGGCAAATTGAGATAACATTGAATTTTTCTGTT
>OW028580.1:26021974-26039474 GCA_932294295.1 Alitta virens | reverse complement strand
GAGTTTTGAAACTGTGGTCTACCTCGACCAGCCCAAAAGTATCAAAAGTATTCCTTTGTAAAAGTATTGAAAATGTCTTCAAATCCAAGCCCTCATCCGTCTTACTGCACATGCTGTACAGACTAGCAGATTTGGCTTATGATATTTCACAACAGGCAGGTTGATTGATTTACAAACAACTGAGACAACTAGTGTTGATGTGCAGAAAGATTCTACAGACAGTTTTGAGAGAAAGACAGTGTTAACAGACACTGTCAGACAGCCTTGGTTAATTGGAATTGTTTGCCAGACAAGAATGTGGACAGACAGTTTTGATATGGACACCTTGAAAGAAAGATAACTTTGACAGCCTTGACAGACAGCCAGACAGAACGAACATTCGTTGCAGATAGATATCTCTTAGCGTTTCTGTCAGTCTGATTGCAGACCTTCTGGCCGAGTAGCAGACGAGGGTCTGAGGGAAATGAACTTGAGGCCAAACAACAAAGTAGTTCTTTGAAACGATCTTGCATCACTCTATTAGGCACAGGGGGCATCAATTTGTAGTCTTATGATTAATATATACGGATCTACGCGGTCAAATTACTCGCTTCCCCGCTGGGATGCTTGCTCCCCCCGAATTCACCAAGACCCTCTCCTGCTTAGAGGCCTGATCGAGGGTCTTGCGTCAATACTGCGTTTCTATGATAGTAAGACAGCTTATAAAGACGAAATTGAATGACCGATTGATGAATTGATTGATTGATTGATTGATTGATTGATTGATTGATTGATTGATTGATTGATTGATTGATTGATTGATTGATTGACTGAACAGCCCAACTAATAGGGTAAAGTTGGATAATATGGTCTACTTTTGTCTCGCTAGTGCGGTGATGCAAGTTATTATGGAAAATACATAATTCCTTTTGTTTGATTTTTTATAGGTGATGGGCTATAAATGTAGAGCATATAAGATGCATGTCAATAATATTTTTGTATAAGCATGACTTTGAAAATTAAAAAGTGTCCATTTAAAACCACAGTGGGATTTTATGGGCACCTCATTCTCAAAATATGAGCACTACGATGTCCATATTAAACTCTTAATAATTTCAACTATTATATGTGTTTAGAATGAGATGTGCTCCATGGAATTTCAAGATAAAGTTTGACAGTCAATATTGGATCTGTCTAGTCAGAAAGACGCCGAGATTATCTAACGAATTTTGCAATTATTGTTCACAAAATTGGTGATATTCATAATAAAAATTTACAATTTTTTTTTATAATTACAATGCTAAGAAGATGACAGCTGTCAGATTCACCACAATAAGTAATTGTCAATGCTAATAAATTGCTACAGGGCTTCAAAACCATCTCCCATTGTCTCCATATTCATGATTCCAAAGTATATCAAGTAATTTACAAAGTGAGAGGCTCGGGATCTCTAATATCACTACTAATAATGGTCGACCTTGTAAATACTTAACAAATGCTCAAGAGTGCAGCCAGAAAATGTTCTTGTGATGTGTCTGCTAACCCTAAAATTTCATCGAAAGAACTTTACAAGCATCTTGAGGCCAGTGTGGCATCCATGTCCTGATAATTCACAGGACACTCAACAACAAGGGACTTCATGGAAGTGTGCACATAAAAAGCTATCTTTAAAGACTCATTTGAAGTTCCCTGGAACTAACTTTGATAATTCCCAAGTCTACTTGAACGGATTTTATGTGGTGTGATGCAACAAAAAATGGAATTATGGACCAGCAGTCTTTAAGGAGGAAGTCATGCACCACACACTGCTTTCCAAGACAAGCACGTGAATGTCCTCAATATATCAATAGATACCTGACTCAAATGTATCTACGCCAGTTCAGGAGAGTTCACATAGTTTTGCACTGGCTGTTTTTGTTGAATTGAGTTGTTCAACTATTGAAGTTACTTATTTCAGAAATTTTAACTCGTATTTCATTACAACATGTTTGAAACAAGCTACTGCATTTGTGGTGTTTAAATTATATTGTATCAATTTGGACTTTGGTTAATAAATTGCTTTTGGTGCAGGGGGTTCACTTACTTTTTAGCATCAACACTTGCAAAGCAGTGACTGCTTTTCACAAGAGGTGTTCATTTTCATCATTGTTTGCAAATCAAAGAGGCAATGTGACTCACTCCAACTGCAATGTGAGAATTGCTGAAACGCACGGCCATTTTCGCTGCACATTTCTAGCAATGTCTACCCAAATTAAATTGATATTTGAGTTTTGAATCACCAAATGCATATGAAAAGGGTCTTATCTTAATTAGTCTTCACATAAAGGTAGATACATATTTGAAAAAGTCCAAAAGCCTTCATCAATGAACAATGTTGGCTAAAATTCGAGCAAGGTAATAATGCATCCCAAATTGAAAATCTAACTACCATAGCCCAAAACCACTTCTAATATTTATGTTTCACCATTTGACAACTTTTTTTTTAATTTTCACTCCACCTTGGTCAGCATGTACCTCTGATGGCTTTCAGTTACTGCGAGGTGCTCATATTAAACAATTATGTTTGCCACGTGATTGATTGATTGATCCATTCATTCATTAATTCATCCTAATCTTGTTTCCTGTCCTTATTTTTCCCTTCCAAGCTTCTTCATTATCGCCATTGTTCACAGACATCTTTTGACAATCTTGATATAACCGTATCAAAAGGTCACCAATGAAACTGGCTGCGACCTTCAAAGGTCGTGACCTTTTGACCTGACCTTTAGGAAGCAGATTGTGGGCTCAAGCAACGATAACTATCAAAAAGGAGCAGGTGCCCACTGAAGCTGTGCATAGAATACCTAAACAGTCCTTGGCTTAAGCCAGATTACTGCAAGAAAAAGAATGTGGCAGAATGTGGAAGGCATGTGTCCTACTTTATTTCTGGCGGTTTTGCTTTTTCTGCCATCTCTGTCTGTGCAGTAATTTATGTCTGTTTGTTGAAGTGGTTATCCGTCTGTCATGATCTTTTACAATTCATTTTAACCCAATCATCATTCTCATTCATTTAGTTTACATTCATATACATACACCTGCACAATGTCATGCAATCACATACACACAAATCAAGACCCAGTTCCTAGGAAAGTGACAGATTTAGCAAGAGATACAGACATTCTAAAATCAAAATCTGACAGACAACCACCCTAAGACAGCGACACGAAAAAATATATTTTACAAATATATTTAATATATTCTATCATATGATATAATATTATTGTCAATAATTTATCTTTATTTCCATAATATGAGGGCAAATAATTCATCGCCCCTATTCAATTCAATCTAAAGACTGGTGGCTCCATGATAAGATATACATAATATACATACACATGTACATCTATGCACAATTTAAAGTTGTTTATTAACATATAAGGTATTTACTGTCAGTTTCCTAAGAACTCTGTCTCGATTTGTTCGTGATACATGCATTTATCTCTTTGTCTTTTAGGCTCTTTGATTGTTTTTAGATCAATAATGTAGGTGTCTGATTCACTTCTTTTTCTGTATGCCATCGTCTTTCTGTCTTCCTCGCCTGTTACTCTGTCTCACTGTATCATTCTGGGTTTTTTTTTGGTGGTTTTTTGTTAGTTTTTTTCTCATTCATCCTATAAATTCATTTGCTGTCACAATCGCACTTCAATGGTACATAATCGTACATTTTATACTGTTCTCCTTATATTCCACTGCTTGGTATTATTATCTAAAAGTATCAGATAGGTTAGGATAGGATAAGATAGGATAAGATAGGATAGGATACGATAGGATACGATAGGATACGATAGGATACGATAGGATACGATGCTATGCGATGCGATGCTGTACGATGCTATACGATGCTATGTGTGAATGAATAACGACTCCACCTGTTATGTTCATCATATTATGCTCAGTTTTTTCCAGTTATTTTGCCAGCAATCAAAAAAAAGCAGTCATAAAGAGTAGTGATAATTGTATAAGGTTCTGTGAAAACATATTAACAGGTGCACTACACTTCATGCATCGCAAATGAATGATATGCCTACGCATAAATACAGTTGGACTTCTTAATCAAAACCTAAAATGTTGAAGTACAGATTACAACGAAAAAAAATGTAGCAGAGGACCACTGACATTAGCGTTGCAGTACAAGTATAGAAGGTTTGGTTTCACAGTGACCTTGTATATTTTTATACTATTTCAAGCTTTGATTTTAGTTTTGGGTTCTATAGCAGTATTGCTCGCAGGGTGCGTGAATGGTGCCAAACTCAGTCTAACTCAGTCTAGCTAAATCTAACTCAGTCTAACTCAGTCTACCTGTCTAGCTCAGTCCAGCTCAGTCCAGCTCAGTCTAGTTCAGTCTAGCTCATTCTAGTTCATTCTAGATCATTCTGGTTCATTCTAGATCATTCTAGTTCATTCTAGATCATTCTAGTTCTGTCTAGCCCAGTCCAGCTCAGTCCAGCTCAGTCTAACTTGTAAAAAGACTCAACATAAAGTACGACAGTTAGTTTAATTAAAAACAGCCTGTCAATTTGAACCTAGACAAAGCTAGACAACTTCTGCTATAATACGATGCTACTTGCCACTAAACTGAACTGTCTATCTATAGCTGGCTACATGCAGCACCATACTTCCATGCAATTTGACTTGTCAGGGTGGCACCACCATCTGGATGCAGAAGATGAGAGTTACTCATATTTGTCATTTCTTGTTGAAAAGATGCATTTCTATCGCACCTACATAAATATGATATAAACTACAGCCTCAAATTGGTGGCTACAGCTGTCTAGAATCAATCATATTTTATGGAACTAACTGTACAATTTGGTTCGGTATTTAGGTAAGAGGCAAAATTGTGAGGTGGGGCTTCTCCAGAATTAACATCATTAATTTTCAAATTCCAAAACATTCCTTTTATATATTAGATTATTTCCTAGTTTTTTGTCAGGTTTAGCAAGAAATATAAGCATTTAACATAGTGGGGTATTGGTAACATAAAGTTCTTAATTCTGTCATATTGTTCATGTTGTAGGTTTTCTGAAATCAAGGTTCTACTGTATAACATGCTGTTATTATGGAACACCACTATAGGTGGGCTGATACAGTTGTTTCTGAGTACTATAAGTGATCTTAGCTGTAGGTGTGTGGGTGTTCATAGTAACTGGCAAAACTAACTGCATTAAAATATGGTGGCCTTTGTTTTGAAAAAGAATTTTTTTAACTGTTTTAGGGATAATATTCTCCAGGTATATAAGTCAGAAAAAAAAATGTAGTGAAAACACACTTTAAATATGGTAAGCATTACTTTCACATAACGTTCAAGGTACTTTGGTAAACAGGTTAGATAAAATTACAAAGAAAAACCACAACAAAAGCTTGGTCTACCTGACTTCCTTGCTGCTCTCATACTTTCTATTGCAGCTATAATAGTACTCTACCTATCCACATAACTTATCCAAACCTTTATCCGGTACCATATGGTACAGGGTGTGAACAGTCCATGTACACAGGTTCACTGCCCTCTCACCCTATCTAACCTAACCCTAACGAGTTAGTGCTTGTTAGTCCTGTACTACACGAATTCTCAATTTAGGGCACTGAGCCGCAAATTACAAATTTCAGCGTATTTGCTGCCCTGCAGGTCCCAAAAGATGGTTTACTACAAACTGCAGGCCTGCAGATGTCGGTATGTCTGACTATAACACTACTTAAGTAGCGAAAATATGCAAACTAAGTGGCAAAAATGTGCATGCTAAGTGGCAAAAATATGCAAGCTAGGTTTTTGTGGTTTTTTAGGATAATGTAAATATACCGTTGTAGTTAAAAAAATGTTTTGAATAAATAAGACTTTTTGATGTAAACTATAATGAAGAGAGCTTTTTCTGTGTCGAGGCCACCATGAAAGCATACTTAGGTTTTATTCTGCTTTATCAAATTATCTAGTTTATTTCACTTAACTTATAATGTACTTCTATTAGGAAAAATATTTATAGATATCATGTATCCATAATCAAATCAAAAACACATTTGGCGTTTGGTAAGTCATATTTCAAATCTTCCAATACTGCATCTGAATTCTCACAGTTTAGACATGTCTGCAACAAATTCATTTTAATATTCTACTGCATGCAAGAAATCATGTATTTTTTCTTTGCCATTAGTATTATCATGGAATATCAGATGACATACTAAATGTCAGAAACAATTTCCTGTGAGCAAAACTGATATTTTGAACAAAGGAGAAAAACGTGGTTTTTGTATTTTGCTCCATTACTTTTGTTCTTGTGTTTTGTTGACATTCTTATTTACAAAGGGGTATTACTTGCAAAATGTAATTATTTTGGTGCCGAATAACCATGCTGAAAAATATTGTCAGCAATTTTTGGTCTTCACCATTATTAGTTGAAGAAGAGACTAAGAATGGTTCCAACTTTTGTAGACACTAAGATTTTCAGTTATTACCAATTGAGTGGTCCAGTGGCAAAACAGTTGATCAGCTGATATGGTCTGGTGTTCGAATTTAAGATTAATATTATATAATTATGGCAGACATCATGATGAGAGACGTTACACCAAGAATAAGATAAAAACGGACATCCACGTCATGTCAAACATTTACCTCTTGGGTGGGGCGAATCACTTGTCACTGCACTGGCACGGAGTACTGGGCACCCATAGTCTAACATTGTTATTTATAATATATTCTTTATGTCCTAATATTCAATAGTAATTATGCTGAGACAATCAAGAGCAGTGTAATTAGCAAGGTTTCCATTGAACTTATAAGTGAAATATAGCCCATATAGTAGACAATAACTTAAATAAAACACATTTTTTTACCATTGAGAAAATTTTCCAGAAATCTTTTCTACCAGTTTTTACCATGCAAGTTTTATTTATTTTTTTTTTCCTACATTCTGTCAGTCATGGCTACCAAATAAGAAGTTGCTGCAGGCGCATTACTGTATAATTCACAATTTTTCCATTATCGTATCATAACTTTCTTGTTCATGCAGTCACAGTCATGGCAAAGTTCAATTTCAATCACAGAAAGCTCTTTACATGAAAGACATCCTCTGTGCCATTTACTCATGAAAGCTTTTTACACCACTAGTTTCTTTGTATTATTTACACCGCATGGCCTTCATTTTGATGGTATGTCAAGGCTAGCTAGACAATTGTGAAGTAACAGTTCTTGTTATGTGTCATCTGCCCCGGCTAAAGGCCCTTTCACACATAGCCGGATCAGACGCCGGAGCGTCCCGGAGTAACATTTTATTACCTCCGGGGGGTTCCGGGATCAAAGAGCTGTTAAATGTCAACAAAAAATAAATGTTTGGCGATGTGTACACGATGTCAATACGGTCTCAACAAGGAGCTAACACGACTGTCCCGTTTAGAGTGCGGAGTGAACCGGATTTTCACGGTGCCTTCGCGGATATCACCAGTCTTTACACCGTGTTCATTCGCGTGGAACCGTGTTGCTCCTTGTACTCTCCGGCATTAATGGCAGTGAAATATTCATGCCCGGATGTAGCCGGAGATATGCCGGAGTCAATACGGAGATTCCCGGAGATCGGCGGAGTATATTGGGAGTCTATACGGATCTACACGGATCTACACGGATCTACACGGATCTACACGGATTAAATTACTCCGGGAACTCCGGCATGAAAAATTAAACATGTTTAATTTTTTCCCCCGGAGTCCCAAGGTGGTCCAGGAGCGCCCCGGACAATGACGGACAATGCCGGACAATCCCGGACATGAACACGATGTCTACACGGCTTTCCCCGGAGTATGCGGGAGTATTCCGGAGTTGTCCTCCGGGACGCTCCGGCGTCTGATCCGGCTATGTGTGAAAGGGCCTTAAGTGATTGATCTCAAGGACACGTGGTTCTAACAATTACACAGAATTTCTAGGAACTATATTTAGAACAATGGCAGATTAAAACACGTTCTTATCATAGCAAAGATTCCTGAAATATTCTGTACTGGTTTAATGTGCTTTTACTTGTAGTTTATGTTTCTCAATATATCCGATTCTAGATTGGTGATATACAGCTGTTGAGTTCGTTGCAAACATTAGGCATTTCTACACAGTCGAGGTTTTCAAAAGCAAAGTGGTCTATATCATCAAATTTGTTTTTCAAGATAAGGAATGTGTTGCACTGATGAAGAAATATTAGAAGTTGCTGATCAAATGAAACAACTTTGAAAATAATGCTATAAGTGATATACGTGTGTCTTATTTTGACTTCGTGAATCATGGCTATACACTAGAAGATGCTGATAAAATAAGACAATTTTGAAAATATAGCTATCAGTAGTAATATGCTGTCTACAAGTTGACTGCCCGCGCCATCTATAATAAATAATATCCACTTTAATTATTGGGCGAGCATCGCGAGCGGTCAGCAGAATCTCCTCTAGAGCAACTCACCATCGTACCCACACAACTAACCAAGGCATTATTGACCTATGGTCCTCGATTTAAACTTGCTCAATTACGTTTAAAGAAAGCAAAAGGCAAAAAGATTGAGTATTTTAGTGCTTTTCTGAAGCAGTCTAGAGCGGCGAACGTGGAACTAATTAGTCAGCAATACTTTGTACATGTTGTACGTGCGTAGCGATCTATAAATGTAGGTCACTTGAATTTCCAGGGACCCTGAAATTAATTCAAGGGTCCCGAGCAGAGACAGAGTAATACGTGCCTTATTTTGACTTCATGAATCACAGTTTTATGTAGAATGAATAAGAAAAAACCCCTAAAACCTGGTTCAATAAACAGAAACTGGTGATGATATTAATTTTAGTATGATCTGTTAAATTTACCATTAAATTTCACCCAAGTACATGTCAAGTACATTGTCATTGTGTGTTTATGGTACAATATCGTGCTTGTCATTATAGTCATGATGATATTAACTAAGATTGACTAAACTGTTGGATAAAGCTGTTTAAAATTGCAGTCAAATTGGCTATTGGGTCAGTCATTCCAGACACAATCAAAGTGTCCAAGATATAATGCGTTTTTGCGAGATATGCTTATAACAAATATTGCATTGATATTCGGCTTGTACAGATTTTTACTTGTCTATGCAGGGACAAGTAATGATCCCACCCATGAAGTTAATGTGTGTCTGGAGGGCTGCACATAATACCAATACTTATGAAGTGTTTATGGATACTATCAATAACATTACATGTTTTACCATTAATATATATTATTAAATTTGTGACAATGTTTTCTTTCTTTTCCAGGTAAGAGGAATTTCTTCTTTTTTTGAATCTTAACCTGGTACAGTGAACATATGAAAATTATTGTTCAATAATTCCAAAAAGTGAGTCAAATCTACTTTATTATCATACTTTACTTATTACCAATATTTTCGAACGTTGTTTTATGGTGCAGAACAATCTTTTATTAGAATTATTGGTAACTGGAAGTTTTAGACTTATAATAGTTATTTACATTTACACTAGATGGCAGTGTGTGCCTTTTTGGCAACATCTTCTTGTAGATAGCTACAGATAGCTAGTATGGTTTAGCTGCAGACAGCATAGTGTTTCAAAATGTCTAGATCAGACTAGCTCAAGCTTGTCCAATTGGTTGCTTTATATTAAAATGAGTCTTTTATTTCCTTTTCTTTTTTTTATTTCAACTACATCTAAGTAATAAGTTCATACCCTCAGAGTGCTGGCCCAGTGCCCTTTCTCTCAAATTTGAATAATTGAATTACCATAATAATTATGCATTGACGATGAAATTACTGATCCATAATTGATCCAACATACAGGCAACATTTTCGTTGTTAGATTATGGATTAACAGAAGGGAATTATATGCATATACATATATTATCATAATGATTATTCCTATTTGGTAGTTGTCTTATTGCAATGTAAGCGGATAATATTTCTTTTAATTTGTTCAAGTCAAATATGGCTAAAGTTAATAAATATAATCAATTCATTTTCTTGATATGCGCCAAAGTAGGGACCTTTCATAATATGAAAGTGCCAATTAAAATGTGGCGACTATTCAAAAAATTTAATCCAAAATGCAATTGATTAGCTTTTTATATATTCATCTATAATTACTGAAATCATTTATACGACGTAGTTTTCTTTGATGTGCAAAATAAGTAGCAGCCTTTTTAGTGGAAAAATGCTCAAAAAAAAGTAGAAACTATTTCAAAAGCTACTCATATAGATCATGTATTTTTCTTTACGTGATTACACACAATAGGCTAATGTTCTGAAAATCACGGACTCTGCATAAACCAGCCTACTTAGTGGAAGCCATCTTTGTTTTATAGTCAATTTACTGAAGATTACACCTCCGACTCTTGTGATTTTAAACAGAGGCTCTCTTTAGCTGCGTGTTTACATAAACTTGCCAAGAATGACTGCCGCTCTCACGCGCATGCGCCGTAACCTCTACCCGGAAGTACTCCATGATCTTAACCCCTCTAAACTCAAGATCTTAATCGTTGAATCGCACGGGTGCTTAGCACCTGGCAGGGTTTATTTACCCCCTATAAAAATATAAGAAGCATCACATAGTTTAGATGAACTGTCAGTTGTGACAGTTCATTTTATTCCTGAGTGGATCCTACAGAGAAAAAATGCCTGTTATGTGGATTTTGGTTGCACCTGCATGTTTTTTACTTCTTTTTTATTTTTCACGTTTTTTTATAAAGCAAAAAAATCATTGGGGTCATTTGGTGTAAATGCCTTCGAATATGTTAACTTCAGATAGATAGATAAATAGATAGGTAGGTAGGTAGGTAGGTAGGTAGGTAGGTAGGTAGACAGAAATACAGACAGACAGACAGCCAAACTGATAGACAGACAGACAGACTGACCGCGCGACAGACAGCTGGACAGCTAGACAGACAGTCAGATAGACAGACAGTCAGATAGACAGCTAGTCGGATAGACAGACAGTCAGATAGATAGATAGATAGATAGATATAAATAGATAGATAGATATGGAAAGTGCAGCCCTCTATGGCAATTCTTGCCCCTATCGAGGGTTGATTGATGAGGTGAGAGAGGAGTCCCATGTTACACATTTACCCCATGGGTTGGATCTTTTACTTGCCTCAGCATGTACACCAGTACATCCAACTGAGATGTTGCTCATGAAGGTTGCCCAGTCACCTAGTCAGTCACTCAGCACGTCAGTCAGTCAGTCAGCACGTCAGCACGCCAGCCAGTCAGTCAGTCAGTCTGTCAGTCTGTCAGTCAGTCTGTCAGTCAGTCTGTCAGTCAGTCAGTCAGTCAGTCAGTCAGTCAGTCAGTCAGTCAGTCAGTCAGTCAGCCATGAAATAAAATCAGTGAGCATTACCAACTGGGAACGTTATTTAACCACAAAATGGTCAATACTCTCCAAATGCATTACAGCGTATATCATATCCGTTTCACCCTCTTGCATGGCATATCAACTGCTACACTAATTGTTTAATCCTCTAACCACTAGCTGGAGTGTTGGTGCTCTGGCCTGAGAGTTCTGTAGAGATATGTTGCTATATGATCAGAATTCTCCACACACTTGCATGCAAATAGCCCTGGCTGGAGCAGTTCAGCTTAGTGCATGCCCCAAGCTATTAATAAAGTAATTAGCATGTTGAGATACCGAACAGCTTGTGCTGGAACCCCGTAGTCTGTGTGAAATACAGGCAGGCACCCAGCATGCATTGGCTATGCCTGTGGATGGAGGCTATACGTGTGTACTGGTGTTTCACTAACTGAATATTAAGGTGAGTCTATTCAAATTAAGGTATATTGATGGTGTACGAATAGTGATGAATGTAGTTTATTTTAAGGCCTATATATTAATTGGTAGTTTTTAAATGTTTGATATAGTATACCAGTAATGTTGTTTTGAGCAACTCAGTGTAGAAATTGGGAGTTTTGAAAATGTAATTATATAATATAGTTTACCATTGATGTTGTTATATGGTGGATAAAATGATACCTAATATCAAACAGGTCCCTTCGTGATAATTTGCCAGTGTAAATTAAAGTTCTTTTTAATGATATATAATAAAGTTATTTTGATACATTAGCCTACCAAGGAAAGCCTTATTTGTGCCTTAAGAAAATGTTTAATAATTGCGGTTTGAGGTTATTAACCACAATGGAATAGCCAGACTTTCAGAAGATTATGCCATTATGCCTATTAGTTATAATGCAACAATTTGAGCAATGGCTTATTATAATGTCAAGTAAGCCAGACGGTGTAGAAATTAAATTGTTATTAAAACGTCCGATTTAATCGAAATATTAATTATTTTTGAGAGGATAATCACTGTTATTGAAGCTTCATGTGTCTGCGGATTTCATTAAAATAAAAGTTTATTCAGAAAACACGTGACGCAAGAAACTACTCACTTTAGATTTAGTTGGCTGAGTGAAGTTTAATTCAAGCGAAAAATGTTAATTTAAATAAATGTCAATAGTATTAAATGCACCCATAGAAATTATAGGTTGCAGATTTCCGATTTAACAAAGTTTAATTCTTAAAACATTCTGTTAGTGAATGACGTAGTTGACTGACTGACTGACTGACTGACTGACTGACTGACTGACTGGGTGACTGACTGACTCAGTGACTGACTGACTGAGTAATTAAATCTATCGATTTATCCATTTATCTATCTTTATTATCCATTTATCGATTATCGATCTATCTATCTATCTATCTATCTATCTCTCTATCTCTCTATCTCTCTATCTCTATCTATCTCTATCTATCTCTGTCTATCTTTCTCTATCTATCTCTGTCTATCTATCTGTCTATCTATCTGTCTATCTATCTATCTACCTACCTATCTATCTATCTATCTATCATTCTATCATTCTATCATTCTATCATTCTATCATTCTATCTATCTATCTATCTATCTATCTATCTATACTCAGACAGACAGCTAGAAAACATTAACAGACAATCGAACCAACACAGACAGATAAACAACCATACGACAGACAATCAGAGGTCAATCATTAGCTATCAAAATTAATCCACCCACTTTATTAGATCCCTGTAAAATCCTTATTGCATTCAACTAATCTAGGAATCTGTTTAATGAGGTTTGCATAAAGTGCCAATAAATTTACAGATTGGCAATTGGCTGAGCCACAAAAAAATGGGGTTATTAATCTAGGAACGTGACTGCAATGCTTGAAAGTATGAATTATGTGATAAAGAAATGAAACGCCCTGTAGCAGCTGCTATCGGAGCCATATTGGGATTATCGTGGTCAAGGCGTAGGAGGAATTTATTATGCATATTTTTTACTTTTTTGCATTTGAAAGCATAAAATTTGCAATTAAATGGTTAGAGTGATTTTAATAATATCCCGCAATAGACGTGACTCGTGACTCGTGGGTTCACCAGCCCAACCTCATCACTCATCATATGCTCATGAAGTTCAAGGCTCTGAATCACACAGTTATTAGGTTTTATTATATAATTGTAGGTATGATATTTTTTATGCTAAGAATGAACTGCAATGAAAAATGACAAGAACAAAATCAATGTATGTTTATTGACCGAAAAAAAGTAAAAAAGAAAAAAATATTATTCAATATCAGATAAGTGGCCATTGGTCAGGAGACACCCGAACGTCAACACCATCAGAAGTGCCCCCCCCCCCCCCCTAAACGCCTTCATATTAAGTACAATTTTTTGACAGACTTAAAATTAGATATAATATTATCCAAATGAATATGCAATAAGATATAATATTGTACAAATTAATATACATTATGACTAGTAATAATTTAGATTCATAAATCACGTATGGTATGGGATAGATAGATAGATAGATAGACAGACAGACAGACAGACAGATAGACAGATAGATAGATAGATAGATAGATGTAAAAAGTACAGCCCTCTAAGGCAAGTTCTTGGGGTAAATTAAACATTTACCTCTCCTCTCCTTTCCTCTCCCATGTTGCTATCGAGGGTTAATTAATGAGGTGTAGGAGAGAGGAATAGTCCACCTATGTTAAACATTTACCCCATAGGTGGGGTCTTTTACTTGCCCCAGCATAGACACCATGTACAAAGGACTGCCAATTTAACGTCTCATCCGAACGACATCCAGCTGGGATGTTGCTCATGAAGGGTTCCCGGGCCTGGGATTGAACTCGGGTCCTTCAGAGGAGTGGGCGAGCATCTTACCACTAGACCGCCCAGCTGTAATTGTAAACATGGCAAATGAATATATGACATATTTATAAAATACCTAAGAAAAATGGGGTGGCATGATGCAAGGATATCAGTTTCAGAGAAAAAAATATATAAGAATAAAAAACGTGATAACATTTAACACATATTTTTCAGATGGCATTTAGTAGGCTTAGCAATATGACGGGCAATTATTATATTAATTATGTTAATTAGTAAAAAAAGGTGTAAGATATCTGGAAGAATTTATACGACACAATATCGAAATAACCTTTCCATAACTGTCATTTATCAGTTTTTTCATTCATTCATGATTAGTATTTGATTACTAACAACAGTTTTTAGGAACTAACCAAATTATATCATTTTTCTTTCTTTCTTTCTTTCTTTCTTTCTTGGTATAGATTATTGTTTGACTTTGTCCTACAGATTAAAAAAAAAACAGTTGGATCGTCTAAAGGTTATTATTCCTGTAAGTACTCCTTTAATAACCAAAGTATAATAATATATGATTGTATTTCGAATGAGAACTTGAAGGTGAATTTAGGACGAGGTTGAATCAATCGATTGGGAAATTATCGATCTCAAAACACACAATTTGATTTCTTTTTATGGGATGTTTTTTATCAGAGCAGCCATCACAAGTGGCTGTCAGTTGGTGTTGTATTTGTACAAATTCAAAACGGACAAAAGAAAAAAATTTGATTTACTAAAGAGTCTCAGGTTTTATAGAGACAACTTGCTTACTGCAGAACCCATAGATTAACATGACTCCGTGGAATATTATCATCTGGGTGTAGACATAAAAATAATACAGTCAATTTTCTATTTAATATGTGCAGCAGTTTAGACATGTCTGTAATGGCTAGACATTTTAGATTTTTCTGTTATAAGTTTGGTTTAAAGCCACGTGATGTGATTAATTGTAGTCCAAGCTGTATTAGTAAACTTGTAAAAGAGAATTACTACAAAACTGTTTTAGAGAGTGACCACTTAATTGGTGTTCAAATCATGGAATTAATTCATATCAGGGATGAGTTGTGTGAAGACTTTAGTCTGAGTAAAAAAGATATCTGTGATATAATAGAACATTTAGCCACGTCAAATTGATTATCTGGGGTTTTTGCTACCCTCCTTTTTTTTTGGTGCAATCATTGTTTTTAAATATTTTGTTTTTGTTATTAATCTTGAATTTATACTATATATTTTATACGAATAAAGCTTATAATAATTATGGCACAACATAGTGAATGAGTAAAATCGTTGTTGCCCAAACTCATTTCTAAAGAAAGTGTCATGGGCTGTAGTACGAAATGTACAAGTTAATTGATATTAATGTGGCATTCGTATTGTAAAATATATACATATATAAAGTGAACCCTCATTGTAAATAGTGTTATGTAATTGTTCTTATACAGACTTTTTCTTGTTAATGGTTATCTGGTCTGCACTGTGAGCATGATGAGGTCAAATTTATGACATTACTTCTATGGCAATGATGAAGTTCAGCATATTTTGAACCCAGATATGGTAATATTATTGTTTTATTGTATCTTACCTTGACATTATATAACCACCTCGGCCGGTAAAATTGCTGCAAGGGTACACAGACAGAAAAACCAACTGACAGAGTTAGAGACAGATAGCACGACAGGCCAACAGACAGACGGACAGACGCCTTTATTTCCTGTGGACAGACAATGCAATTATATTAACTGCAGCACAGAAAAGAAATATAACAAATGAATAAATCATATATATATGCTACAAGTCTAATTGCAGTTCCACTGTACACTGCACATTCTCATCATTAAATCTGCCTTAGGAGCTGGTCATATAAGCTGACTAAGCTTCAAACCCAGTAGCATTTAGACTTAGACTATTAGACATGGATATGAAAGAAAAACACACACACATGGTAATGTTTATGTTTACAACTGACTCAATCTCCACAGAGTTCAGAGGGGCGGGAGCCTAGCTCAGAGGTAGTGCTCTGGGCTTTCAACCGCTGGGTCCCGGGTTAGATTCCCGGTCGAGCCTAAGTTGGATTGCTGTTTCATCCTTCATCTCATTGCCATGGTCCCTGCCTGTCCTAATTACCCCAACTGGTGCAGAAATACAGGACGTAAAGCCCTAATCACACACACACACACACACACACACACACACACACACACACACACACACACACACACACACACTCCACAGAGTTCATACAGTATGCATGCTTCTCATTCAACAAATTTGCTCCATCTAACCAAGATCTAACCCTACAGTTGTATACAAGCTCACGATTCAATTGACAATTCCTTATATGTTACCTATGGGCCATAGTGAGTATCCCTGTGGTACAATTTCTAGGACTGCTTGTCCATGCAGCCTGGACTTGAGGACCCTCAACTTGCCTTAAAGGACTCTTAAGGCCCCTTAAGGATAGTCCAGTGCCCTTGAAAGGTCTGCCTGCTTCAAGCTGTGAGGGAGGGGAGGTTTTTCTAAACAGTTTGAGGTCAGTACTGGCTAATTCTTATAGTCGATCAGTTCTGTTAACAGAATTTTGCAAATAATGATTGCTGCTTATACTTTCCCTTTGCCTTTTTTAATGTTTTGAAATTTCTCATTTCAAATTAATTTCCTGTTGACATGAATGGTTAATTAGCAATCAACTGCAAGATAGACTTAACTTCGAATAACAAATATTTTGACACATTTGAATATTTCATTTCACCGTTGAGTTGCTGTTGTGATAAAAATTGCTTGGATATATAAACAAAGGCAATCTACATTGTAAAACATATTGGTGAGTTTGAAAATCCATTATAATAATAATTATTATGTTCAAACTGATGCGTTCTCTTGCCTAAATAATTCCATGTACATTTCTAAACATATTTTGTGAAATAAATGTGATTAACTTAAATACGGAATTAGCCGAATGGAGATTTGTGTCTGTATGATAAACTTTTCATTATTTTTGTAAACTCTGAATAATAATTATTGTTTTTTCTGGCAGTTTTCAGTGATCACATTATGGCTATTTATATCCAGTAATATTCCTTATATTACTTTCTATTATCATAATTATTATTATATTAATTCACTCGAAACCTCACTAAAAGATTATATCAAGTAATAGGTCCTAAACAATTAAGTTCACAAAAACCTTATTATCATAATTAATAAACTATTATTACTTTATCATTATTATACCATTAAATTTCACGTGCCAAGATTAATTCTCAAATTCTCAAATAAAAGTACTCAGACAAAATTAAATCTGACACTTATGAAT